>JADBJO010000616.1:343866-348866 GCA_016801955.1 Conus betulinus | reverse complement strand
AAATATATCTGAAAATAGAAACAGAAAGGAAAAAGTAAAATGCGTATTATTTTCTTTTTGCCATCAAGTCTACAGATTAGTCTGAATTTGTATTGGGTTGCTCAAAGAACAAATGAAACATTTCTGGATAAAAAGAGCAACCATCACAGCACCGCAAACCATACCAACGAAAACTAAAATCAGATTCCTACAGTATTAGGTATGCTATGTAACATAACCACCCTCCGGTCCCCTGCTCTCCTTTCCCCTCCCTCTTTCATATATCCTCTCCTCCCCACCCTCCCTCTCTCTCTCTCTCTCTCTCTCTCTCTCTCTCTCTCTCCAAGCCCCACCCCCCCCCCCCCCGTCCCAAGCCCCCCCCCCCCCCCCAAAAAAAAAAAAAAAAAAAAAAAAAAAAAAAAAAAAAAAAAAACCTGAAGTTCCAGGAACTGGTTGACGACAAATGTTGATGCGTCAGCGACACTGGGAGTGACGTCAGTGACGGAGAAGGTCACGGGGTCATTTTCAGGGTCCGTGGCGGCCGGGATCAGTAGCAGCTTTTCCATGGGCGGATCCCTGGGAACGGCAGCCACACTGGGGAGGCTGGTGAAGACCGGTGGCTTATTCTGGGTTTGAATCCACACCAGTAACAACACCATGAGCTAGACATGCACCAGCTGAAGAATAAGACAGGACAAGATCAGTTCTGGGTTTGATCCACCCCCAGTAACAGCACGATAAGCCACACATGCACCAGCTGAAGAAGACAGAAAACGATCCGTTGCACTTGTACACGGTGTAAGAACGGGAGACTCCTTTTTGTGAAGGCTTGTAGCGTCGTGCTTTAAAAATGATTTAATGAAAATGGCAATTGTCACCAGTTTGAAAGCTGACGTTCTACAAAGAACGCGCTCGCATGCGCGTTCTCTCTCTCTCTCTCTCTCTCTGTATGTGTGTGTGTGTGTGTTTGTGTGTGTGTGTGTGTGTGTTCTTTGATCAAAATGAACGGTTACGCTTGAGCGACAGAAGCACCCCAATAACATGAAGTGTGTGTGTGTGTGTGTGTGTGTGTGTGTGTGTGTGTGTGTGTGTGTTCTTTGATCAAAATGAACGGTTACGCTTGAGCGACAGAAGCACCCCAATAACATGAAAGGAAACTGATCCATTCCCCTGCCATTCATACATCGAATTGACCCGAACACATAGCCTATAATGATCATGCATGCAACGTTGGGCATACGTTATATTGGTATTGTGAGCTTTGTGGAGAGCAAAAAGATTTGTTGATTGTGTAACAGTATTTTTCGCTCACGAAAGTGTTTAAGGTCATGACACAAACAAGCCCGATTTTGAAAAAAACACTTCTTGAATAATTATGTTCACACACACACAAAAAGCAGTCCCTCAACCTCCTTTAGTGGCAGAAAGGAACTGCCACTCCTTGAGGACTATGCTCATGCCCTCTTGCCTACCAGCTCTTGTTGATGACTGTCCTGGATCCTACAATGTGAGAAGGAGAAGTGTGTTGTGTCAATCCACCTTGTGGAATCCAGTTCGTTCAAATCGTCCAGAACGGGAGAGTTGTTCAGGCTCCGCAACAGAATGACATGTGAAACAAGCAATGTCATCTACCTGCTGTTCTGTGACATGTGCACTGACACACAATATGTTGGAGAGACAAAGAACAGTCTCAAAACAAGGTTTTACCAACACAGATCAAACATAAATAAGAACACGGGCACACACATCACATCCACTTCAACAGGCCACAACACTCACTCTCCAACATAAAATGTCTACCAATAGAGAAAGTGCACTCTGAAACAAAAAAAAAACGACTGCAGCGGGAGGCATTCTGGATAAGTAAATTGCAGACACTACATCCACTGGGTTTGAACAGTCTACAGTAATACGTCGCCAGCAACCATTTTTTATGGAGCCAGAGTACCTTGAGATCCTGACTATTTCTCCTGTACCAACATGTTTTCACCATCGATTTGTTGCGGAGCCTGAATACGCGTGTTTGCAAAAACAGGTTTTCACCATTATTTGTTACGGAACCTCATGTAACAACATGTTTTCGCCATCATTTGTTCTGGAGCCCGAATATTTCTTCTCTGTAACAACATACTGTCGCCAACAGTTCTTGTAGAGCCTGAATACTTCTCCTGTAACAACATATTCTCACCATCATTGTAGTGGAGCCCGAATATAATTCTTCCATAACAATATGTTTTCGCCATCGTTTTGTTGTGGGGCCCAAATACTTCTTCTGTAACAGCATGTTTCACCAAACATTTTGTTGTGGAGCCCAAATACTTCTCCTGTGACAAAATGTCGTCGCCATCATTTTGTTGTGGAGACCAAATACTTCTCATGTAACAAAATGTCGTCGCCATCATTTTGTCGTGGAACCTGAATAATTCTCCTTTATTAACATGTCTTCACCATCATGTTGTTGTGAAACCCGGATACTACTGTAGCAACATGTTTTTGCCATCATTTGCTGTGGATTCTGAACACTCCTCCTGTAACAACATGTTTTCTCCATCATTTGTGGTGGAGCCTGGATACTTCTCATGTAAGAACACGTTTTCGCCATCATTTGTTGTGGATCATGGATACTTCTCCTGTAACAACATGTTTTCTCCGTCATTTTGCAGCAGAGTCTGAATACTTCTCTGAAACAAAATGTTTTCACCGTCATTTTTGTTGTGGAGGCCGAATACTTCTGTAACATTATTTGGGCCATCATTTTGTCTCGAAGCCTGATTACTTCTGTAACAGTATGCTTCACCATCATTTTGTAGCGGAGCCTGATTGCTTCTCCGTCCTGGATTACCTGAACGACGTATTCATAACCCCCCCCCCCCCCCCCTTTTTTTTTTTTTTTTATTTTTTTTTTTTTCCCATGTGTGTAGGGAGTGGGGGTATTGTGGGGGGGGGGGGGGGGGGGGGGGGGGAGGCTATCCTGAAAACTGACACATATTATAAAGTTATGAGGATGATTTAACAAAACAATCTCACTGTCTCTCTGTCTCTGTCTCTCTCTCTCTCTCTCTCCCTCTCTCTCACACACACACACACACACACACACACACACACACACACACACACACACACACACACACGCACACACGCACGCACGCACGCACGCACGCACACACACACACACACACACACACACTTCATGTAAGGTCAATGACCTCTTTGATCCACAGAATTAAACTTAATGGTTTTAAAACAAAAATTACAAATGACATAAAATAAAGCTGTGGCGAAAAAGATATCAAATATATGCAGAAAGTACTAAGATGTGAACCGGTTTTTTTTTTTTTTTTTTTTTTTTTTTTTTTTTTTTTTTAGACTTTACTTGCTTTAGCTGAATCTTCCCTGGATGAAATTTAAGTAAGTCCTCAATAATATGTGACAATGGCATTGACTCGGGGTCCGATTTTTACATACCTGTAAAGAGACGCAGATGCTGTATCTTTATTGGATGCTACTTGGTATATTTTTAAGTGCTGCTGCGTTCTTCTATTTTGTGTGTCTAGACCACATAACGTGAATAGACATTAAATTGAAGACTACACACACACACACACACACACACACACACACACACACACACGCATACACACGTCCTCGCACGCGCACGCGCGCACGCACACGCGCACGCACACGCACACACACACACACACACACACACACACACACACGCGCACACACACACACACACACACACACACACACACACACACACACACAGCTTTCATTCATCAGATTACTACTGTGACACGTCTGTCGAGTTACGTATCATTCTAGTACGTAATTTTTTATATTACGTCATATTGAAATATTTACGTCTCTTCCCTCACTACCTTACCTGCTGGCACTCAGGGAGGATGTCATGTGCTGACGAAGGCAAATAAAGCCGAAAACAAGAGTGATCAACCGCGAAAAAACACAAAAGCACAAAGATCAATCAAAGAGAAAAATGGGGCGGAATAGCTCAGTTGGTAGAGCGCCGGACTCGTGATCCTGGGGTTGCAGGTTCGAATTTCGGTACAGGGGAATTTTCCCTCGGAGTTACCATTGGTTCTGACTCCATTCCCCATATCGAATGAGACTATAAACCGAGGTTCCGTGTGTGAACGCACGCGCAACATCTTGCACACAGGTAAAATCCCATCACCAACTTTCGCAAGAGAAGGCCAGTTTGGCCGTTGGTATGGATGACATGCGACACGTAACATGCACCTTCCCCGAAGATGGAGTATGGCTGCCTTAATGGCGGGATAAAAAAAAAAACGGTCATACACACAAAAACTCCTTTACTGGAGTATCAGCCTGCGAAAGCAGAAAGAAAGCAGAAAAAAGGAAAAAAAAGAAAAGAGAAAAATAACTAATTGTTAATCAACGCAAAGAGCGAGCAGGACTCTTGATCAAATTTTGAACAGTTGTAAGATAATTAACATCTAGTAAGTTTTTAAACAAATATCTGTGAGTCAGATCTCAAAGTACTTGGTGAATATGGTTTCAGCTGCTCACAATGAAGAACCACATGGTCTGGAGATGTATCAAAACTATAAATGCACGTTGTTCTGTAACTGAATTTGTTTCTATGGGTATGCAATCGAAATCTATACATAAAGCATGTGATAAGTCTATTTTCATTAACACAGTCATTTGTGTTACACGATATAGGTCTCTTGTTCTTTTAGAGAACAAAAAATAAGAAAAAAAAACGATCCACCTTTTTATGTTAGCATCTGCATTTTCCCGGTAAACTTAAAGGGATATTTAATTTGTAGATTCTATATCTAATGCACCTTTTTTGCAGTACGGTCTGCCCACTCAGTTCCAAACAATCCAGTATGTGATGGTACCGACAAAATGTAATATGAGTGCCTCGTATTGACAGAAAATGGATTACGTGATAAATCTCTACCACAAGGTCGCCCCTTACTTTTGCATTAAAAGATTGCACCATTTGTGTCCCCAGATTTTGAAACTATACC
>JADBJO010000616.1:301366-338866 GCA_016801955.1 Conus betulinus | reverse complement strand
CCCCTCTCTCTCTCTCTCTCTCTCTCGTGCACGCGTTGCTCGGTCTTTGTTTCCTCAGCTTCATGTTACCGCGGATTTATATATTTTATCGGTTTTGTGTTTCCAGAAGTTCCATTGTTCTTTCTTCTATAGCTCTGCGTTTCCTTATTTCTCACGCCTTTCTTTCTTTTTGCCATTTATTCTGCCAGTTCTATGTTCTTTATTAGACTTTTTTTTTTCACAGCTCTCAAAGTTCCCTCACTCTCTCTCAATTTTATTTTCCCTTCGTTTTTTTGTTTTTTTTTTTTTTTTCCCGTTAGCCTTATGTTCACTTTGACCAGCGACTCTGTTATTTCCCTCGCGTTTTTTCTTGTTTGTTTTTTCAGTTCTAAGGTTTTTTCCCCTCACACTCTCTATGTTTCCTCATGAGTTTATTTTTAACACACGATGTTTCCAATGATTCATCACTTTTGTTCTCTCCACGTAATGTTCTCTCCGGTTATATTTTGTTTGTTTTCTCAGCCCCGTGTTTCCAGTATTCACTGGTTCTTTGTTATCTCAGCTCAATGTTCCCACTGGGCTTCTCTCAATTCTGTGTTCCATGGGCTCTGGTCTCTTTGTTCTCTCCTGTCTATGCTCCTTCGCTCTTTTGCTCTCTTGCCTCTGTGTTTCTTCTTTGTATTTTTCCTGCATTGTCCACTCCCTCCCCTTTTTGTTTGTATGCTGGATCTGCCATCTGTATTTTCATTGCTTGATCTGCCATCTGTATTTTCTTTGCTTGATCTACCATCTGTATGTCCTTTGCTTGATCTGTCATCTGTATGTCCTTTGCTGATCTGCCATCTGTATGTCCTTTGTTTGATCTGCCATCTGTATGTCCTTTGTTTGATCTGCCATCTGTATGTCCTTTGCTTGATCTGTCATCTGTATGCCCTTTGCTTGATCTGCTTCTGCAATCTGTATGCCCTTTGCTTGGTCTGTCATCTGTATGTCCTTGTTGTTTGATCTGCCATCTGTATGTCCTTTGCTTGATCTGTCATCTGTATGCCCTTTGTTTGATCTGCCTCTGCAATCTGTATGCCCTTTGCTTGATCTGCCATCTGTATGTCCTTTGCTTGATCTGTCATCTCTATGTCCTTTGCTTGATATGCCATCTGTATGCCCTTTGCTTGATCTGTCATCTGTATGTCCTTTGCGTGATCTGCCATCTGTATGTCCTTTGTTTGATCTGCCATCTGTATGTCCTTTGTTTGATCTGTCATATGTATGCCCTTTGCTTGATCTGTCATCTGTATGCCCTTTGCTTGATCTGCCATCTGTATGTCCTTTGCTTGATCTGCCATCTGTATGCTCTTTTGCTTGATCTGCCATCTGTATGCCCTTTGCTTGATCTGCCATCTGTATGCCCTTTGCTTGATCTGTCATCTGTATGCCCTTTGCTTGATCTGTCATCTATGTATGCTTGATTTTGCTTGATCTGCCATCTGTATGCTCTTTGTTTGATCTGCCATCTGTATGCACTTTGCTTGATCTGTCATCTGTATGTCCTTTGTTTGATCTGCCATCTGTATGCCCTTTGCTTGATCTGCCATCTGTATGTCCTTTGTTTGATCTGCCATCTGTATGCCCTTTGCTTGATCTGCCATCTGTATGTCCTTTGCTTGATCTGCCATCTGTATGCTCTTTGTTTGATCTGCCATCTGTATGTCCTTTGCTTGATCCGCCATCTGTATGTGCTTTGCTTGATCTGCCATCTGTATGCTCTTTGTTTGATCTGCCATCTGTATGTCCTTTCTGATTTTGTTCAGCTCCATATTCCCTCACTGTTTCATCTATGACTGTGTGTTCCCTCACTTTTTCAGGTCTTCAGTCGCTCTCCTTTTTTTTGGAGCGATTCTTTTAGCTCAGTGATCCCCCCCCCCCCCCCCCCCCCCCCCCCCCCCCCCCTGCGTCTTCGCTCTCTCTAAAATTCTATGTCCCTCCGGGGTTTAGTTTGTTTTTGTTTCTTTGTTTTCTGACTTCTTTACTCCTTGCTCATTGTTCTCTAGTGCAATGGTCCATCCGGCCCCATGTTCCTTCACCTTTAAATATGCCCTTCCCTTCGCGCTATCCCCGACTTCCATCTCATGAGAAAAGAAGAAGTAAAACAGTCTCCAGATTCACACTCACAGGTTTTGTACTGTTTTACCAGCTAAGAATCTGGCTATGAACTCGTTACCTCCGAAACAGAACAAAACAACCTGATGACAATCAGAATCTTTATGAAGAGCTGGACGGTAGAAAGTCTTCAGAAAAAGAAAGGAAAAAAAAAAAAGTAACTCACCGAAGTACACACTTGACATCTCTAAGGAGCTCGTCACGAAAACTGGGTCATTATCGTTGACGTCAGTCACGGTCACCTCGACCTCTGCGGTGGCGCTTTTCCCGCCAATGTCCGAGACTGCGACCTTCACCTTAAGCGGGGAAGGAGGGTCGCCTTCCTTGTCCAGCTCCTTGAGGTTGGTGAGGACGGGCTTGTGGACGTCCGAGAAGACGAAGTAGTCGCTGTAGGCGCCTCCTGGCACCACTGAGAAGGTGTGGACGTATCGTCCACGGTGTTGTCTTCGTCGGCCACCGTGAAGTACAGCGTGGTCGACATGGAATAGGGCTAAGTGAAACACGACACGCTCGGATGAATTGGTCGTTTATTCCTTTCAGTGAGTTCGTTTGTTTGTTCCTTGTTCTTTTCTTTTCTTTTTTCTTGTTTTAATCTAATCATCCTTTCTTTCCTTCCTTCAATCGTTTGTTCCTTCCTCCTTCCTTCCCATGCTTATTATGACAAATGTAATGATGTCAATTTTTCCTTTAATTGCTGTTCTCTGTTTTCTGTTTTGGCATGTCGTGGCATCTTCTGTATCCCCCCCCCCCCCCCCCCTCCGCCCCCACCTCTATTCCTCCTGTCCCTGTGGTACTACTCGCAAGCTGCTTCTTTCCCGTTCTCCCATTCATAATCACACCCGGGGTCATCCTGCTGCAGCTCCTGTACCGGCAGTCTACAAGGAGAGATCGGTATTAGGTGGACGTGAGGCAACCTACCAGAGGAGGTACTGCACTCTGCCCTATATGTGCAGTAGTACCTATTCTAATCATAATACGTAAGGCACCACCTACTTACACCGCTGCTGACGACATGGATTGCCACTACTTGAGAAAATGGCACGAAATAAAAGAATAGGCACAAACTGTTATGACGGAAGCACTGACGACGAATTTCATGATCGGTTTATTTCTCAATATTTTTGTGGAAAGTGAGAAAAAGATTGTTATGACGTTATACAAGCACTTCCAATTGTTTGCATATGAGCAGTAATATTCACACACAATGATACTCTGCGTATGTCTAGTATTATTTAGTAAATACTAGAGTTCAATAAACGTAACAACCATTAATTGATTGTGAAAGTGATATCACACACATGCACACGAGAGAGAGAGAGAGAGAGAGAACTGACAGCTATATATATATATATTGAATTATAAACAAAGCTTGCTCTTATGTTTCAGATTATAGAAATAGGGGGTGATAAGCCTTCATATCTGCAGTGGTAGATGATTCTGCCTAACTTACAGTATGTGCTTGAGTGGGTGAATGGGGAATAATTGAATGCTTCTCAAAAATGAACCTTCAGCAAGCTTATAGTCTCCAAAGCAGGAGACCATCTCCAATGGGGAGAAAGCTCACTAACATATAACTCCTGGTCAGATACCGGTATTTCGAAACCTGATTGTTTCATCCTCAGTGACCGCGGAAAGTGGTAATTTGACTCCTGTGCCTTTTCGGTTTTAAGAAGAATGCTATACCAGAAAAAGGCTGGTGTGCAATACCATAGTATGTTTGTTGAATTTTCAAAAAACTAACTGAAGGTGCCACCTAAGAAAGCAAAGAAAATCATGAAAGATCAAAACAAGCTACATTTTCTTGTGAAAAGTAGAAAATATAAAAAGATAACCTCTTAAGACACAAGTGCTGAGGCCAGTTCTTGGAATGAATCCACAAGGGACTAAATTACAGGAGTTATATGTTAGTGGGCTTTCCCCATTAGAGATGGTCTCCTGCTTTGGAGACTATAAGCTTCCAAGAACTGGCCCTCAGCACTTGTGTCTTAAGAGGTTATCTTTTTATATTTTCTACTTTTCACAAGAAAATGTAGCTTGTTTTGCTGAAGGTTCATTTTGAGAAGCATTCATTTATTCCCCCATTCACCCACTCAAGCACATACTGTTAGTTAGGCAGAATCATCTACCACTGCAGATATGAAGGCTTATCACCCCCTATTTCTATAATCTGAGACATAAGAGCAAGCTTTGTTTATAATTCAATATTTCTTGCAGTCATTGCAACACCTAGCTGCTCTGTAAGTTGCTGGAATGGTGCTCGGTACTTATCCTTGGAATTTATTGTTTCATTATATATATATATATATATATATATATATATATATATATATATATATATATATATATATATATAATGCTGACAATTAAGTAGTGGGGGAAAACAAGTGCAGGTTAACAATTCTTCCATCATTATAGTAATGACCTGGCAAAGATTTGAAATTGAGAGGAAAAAAATTTTGAAGATAAAGTACATGGAAAAATGTATATCATAAATATGAAAACCCTTCACTAGCTGCATGAGGAAACTATCACAATCCCTCTCGAAGGCAGATCTATATGTATCGCCTGCTGCGATATATAATGTATATATATATATATATATATATATGTGTGTGTGTGTGTGTGTGTGTGTGTGTGTGTGTGTGTGTGTGTGTGTGTTTGTGTGTGTAAGCTTCGATAACTTTCTAAGTTATTGATGTAAACTTTGATAAACGATGCAAATACAGGGAAAGCCTGCATATCAGAAAATACCTTTTCCATCGTTATTATGATTTTTGTTTCTGTAAAATACATAGCAACAGCCAGTAAGGTTATGTTGTATGCATCTGACAAAATGTTGCAGTGTACATGTGAATGTGTATTATGGACAGAATTCATTGCAAGGTAAGCTTGGGTGGTGGGGTGGGGGAGGGACATAAATATGGGATATTGAATTAACACGAACAACGTGAACAATTTTATTTGTGTCCCATCACTAACCTGATTGACTGTCTACGCCGCCCACCAAAGCTGATATTATCAATCCCCGGGCAAAGCTCGGATGTCACCACTAGTGAAATTATTGCTTATGTAACTGTTTATAATCACACCATAAAGTAGCCACACTCCGTCTTCCGGGATTTGCAGCATTCAAACTCGCAGCATCTGACCGCTAATACGGAGCTTAATCATTGTACCAGCCTCCATCAGCCAGTGAAGTGTGGAAGATGATCCTGAATGTGCTAACCTTGCATGTGGCAGTCAGCCAGTGAAGTATGGAAGATGGCCCTGAATGCGCTGACATTGCATGTTACACTCAGCCAGTGAAGTGTGGAAGATGGTCCTGAACGCGCTGACATTGCATGTGGCAGTCAGCCAGTGAAGTGTGGAAGATGGTCTTGAATGCGCTAGCCTTGCATGTGGCAGTCAGCCGATGAAGTGTGGAAGATGGTCCTGAATGCGCTAACCTTGCATGTGGCAGTCAGCCGGTGAAGTGTGGAAGATGATCCCGAATGCGCTAGCCTTGCATGTGGCAGTCACAGTGAAGTGTGGAAGATGGTCCTGTATGTGCTAGCCTTGCAATTGGCAGTCAGCCAGTGAAGTGTGGAAGATGGCCCTGAATGCGCTAACCTTGCATGTGGCAGTCAGCCGATGAAGTGTGGAAGATGGTCCTGAATGCGCTAGCCTTGCATGTGGCAGTCCGCCAGTGAAGTGTGGAAGATGGTCCTCAATGCAATAGCCTTGCAATTGGCAGTCAGCCAGTGAAGTGTGGAAGATGGTCCTGAATGCGCTAGCCTTCCAATTGGCAGTCAGCCAGCGACGTGTGGAAGATGGTCCTGAATGCACTAGCCTTGCAATTGGCAGTCAGCCAGCGACGTGTGGAAGATGGTCCTGAATGTGCTAACCTTGCATGTGGCAGTCAGCCAGCGACGTGTGGAAGATGGTCCTGAATGCGCTAACCTTGCATGTGGCAGTCCGCCAGTGAAGTGTGGACGATGGTCCTGAATGCGCTAGCCTTGCATGTGGCAGTCAGCCGGTGAAGTATGGAAGATGGTCCTGAATGCGCCAGCCTGGCACGTGGCAGTCAGCCGGTGAAGTGTGGACGATGGTCCTGAATGCGCTAGCCTTGCATGTGGCAGTCAGCCGGTGAAGTGTGGACGATGGTCCTGAATGTGCTGACCTTGCATGTTGCAGTCCGCCAGTGAAGTGTGGAAGATGGTCCTGAATGTGCTGACCTTGCATGTGGCAGTTCGCCGGTGAAGTGTGGAAGAGTGTGGAAGACGGTCCTGAATGTGCTGACCTTGCATGTGGCAGTCAGCCGGTGAAGTGTGGAAGATGGTCCTGAATGCGCTAGCCTTGCATGTTGCAGTCCGCCAGTGAAGTGTGGACGATGGTCCTGAATGCGCTAGCCTGGCATGTGGCAGTCAGCCGGTGAAGTGTGGAAGATGGTGCTGAATGCGCTAGCCCTGCATGTGGCAGTCAGCTGGTGAAGTGTGGAGGATGGTCCTGAATGCGCTAGCCCTGCATATGGCAGTCAGCCAGTGAAGTGTGGACGATGGTCCTGAATGGGCTAGCCTTGCATGTGGCAGTCAGCCAGTGAAGTGTGGAAGATGGTCCTGAATGCGCTAGCCTTGCATGTGGCAGTCAGCCAGAGAAGTGTGGAAGATGGTCCTGAATGCGCCAGCCTTGCATGTGGCAGTCAGCCGGTGTATTGTGGAAGATGGTCCTGAATGCGCCAGCCTTGCATGTGGCAGTCAGCCGGTGAAGTGTGGAAGATGGTCCTGAATGCACCAGCCTTGCATGTGGCAGTCAGCCGGTGAAGTGTGAAGATGGTCCTGAATGCGCCAGCCTTGCATGTGGCAGTCAGCCGGTGAAGTGGAAGATGGTGCTGAATGCGCCAGCCTTGCACGTGGCAGTCAGCGGGTAAAGTGTGGAAGATGGTCCTGAATGCGCCAGCCTTGCACGTGGCAGTCAGCGGGTGAAGTGTGGAAGATGGTCCTGAATGCGCCAACCTTGCACGTGGCAGTCAGCCAGCGACGTGTGGAAGATGGTCTTGAATGCGCTAACCTTGCATGTGGCAGTCAGCCAGCGACGTGTGGAAGATGGTCCTGAATGCGCTAACCTTGCATGTGGCAGTCAGCCAGCGACGTGTGGAAGACGGTCCTGAATGCGCTAACCTTGCATGTTGCAGTCAGCCAGCCAGTCAAGTGTGGAAGATGGTCCTGAGCGTGCTGACCTTGCCTGTGTGCAGTCTGCCGGTGAAGTGTGGAAAACGGTCCTGAATGTGCTGACCTTGCATGTGGCAGTCTGCCGGTGAAGTGTGGAAGACGGTCCTGAATGTGCTGACCTTGCATGTGGCAGTCTGCCGGTGAAGTGTGGGAAGACGGTCCTGAATGTGCTGACCTTGCATATGGCAGTCCGCCGGTGAAGTGTGGAAGACAGTCCTGAATGTGCTGACCTTGCATGTGGCAGTTCGCCGGTGAAGTATGGAAGACGGTCCTGAATGTGCTGACCTTGCATGTGGCAGTCCGCCTGTGAAGTGTGGAAGACGGTCCTGAATGTGCTGACCTTGCATGTGGCAGTCCGCCGATGAAGTGTGGAAGACGGTCCTGAATGTGCTGACCTTGCATGTGGCAGTCCGCCGGTGAAGTGTGGAAGACGGTCCTGAATGTGCTGACCTTGCATGTGGCAGTCCGCCGGTGAAGTGTGGAAGACGGTCCTGAACGCGCTGACGTTGCATTTTGCAGTCAGCCGGTGAAGTGTGGAAGACGGTCCTGAACGCGCTGACGCATTTTGCAGTCCGCTGGTGAAGTGGGGAAGACGGTCCTGAACGCGCTGACGTTGCATGTTGCAGTCAGCCAGTGAAGTGTGGAAGACGGTCCTGAACGGGCTGACGTTGCATGTTACACTCAACCAGTGAAGTGTGGAAGACGGTCCTGAACGCGCTGACATTGCATGTGGCAGTCAGCCAGTGAAGTGTGGAAGACGGTCCTGGACGCGCTAGCCTTGCATGTGGCATCAGCCAGTGAAGTGTGGAAGATGGTCCTGAACGCGCTGACGTTGCATGTTACACTCAGCCAGTGAAGTGTGGAAGATGGTCCTGAACGCGCTGACGTTGCATGTTACACTCAGCCAGTGAAGTGTGGAAGATGGTCCTGAACGCGCTGACATTGCATGTTACAGTCAGCCAGTGAAGTGTGGAAGATGGTCGTGAATGCGCTGACATTGCATGTTACATTCAGCCAGTGAAGTGTGGGAAGATGATCCTGAATGTGCTGACATTGCATGTTACAGTCATCCTGTGTCAAGCTGTGGTACACAGAGCGAGTTTAGAGCTTCCCTTGTCCAAAAAAGTGTCCCTTGTTTGTTCTGTGGGCCTCCTGTCCGGCGGTGTGCTAGAAGAAAGAGTACCGCATTCAGCTATAGTTCTTGCCATCGTTACACCGTGGAACAAAATGTTCACTTGATGTTATTTGGTATCTACGTTTCTACCCTCACTTCAGGTTTCTTAAGGAAATTATTGATTCTGTGTTTTAAAATCAATATATACGAAACAAGATGGGTACATGGGGGAGTGCGTATTTCCCACCAAGGATCTGCCCTTTGATCCGGATTCGCACCAGAATCAAACTGCTTTGACCTTGGGCCCCGTTCCATCTTTCCACCCAGTGGCGTCAAAACCAGTCCGACACCAGTCAAAACCAGTCCGACACCATTTGCCTAATCGTGTTGACAGACCAACAGCCGTGGCTGAAAACATTCCTCCGTGGTGGAGGCAGAGATGGTGTCTAGGGTGTGAAACTTTTCACAAAAGGATTAAACGCTTAGAGGCAAAGGGACGTTGTTCGTAGTATACAAATAGGTAACAGACCCATTAACCAGTGTGCCTTACCCACCGCACATGGTCGAACTGTGTCAAGGAGGACGAAGTGGGTCAGGTGACAGTTGGCACCTAAGGTAGTAGGGTTTCGGACCTTCCCGATAATGAGAGGAGGAGGGACGTAACCACTAGGACCTCGGTGCATCAAGTGGGCGCTACATACTCCATCAGCTGAAGTCGCTTTGTAAACAGTAATTGAAGAGCAGGAGTCTTGGGCTCGTTCAGATGGTATTGCCGTGGGGCACTGTGTTTTGTTCTATTGTCAGGCTGGTTGAATGCGCGTGGAAGTTTTTGTCGTAGCCCTGTTTAAGATAATTACTGTGTTAAAGTGGCTCCCGAAGTCGGCGGGAAGTTTCTATCTCCATCTGGTGCCAAGTGTTTGTTTGCTAACCAATTAGGTAGGGATGTGTGTAAATGCTGATGGGTGGAAGAATGTAGCGAATGGAGAAATCAGGGTACTTGTGAACAGGGGTTTGAGAAGCAGCATGGACAAAGGCATGGCCCGAAGAGGAATCCTTTGTTTCCATCCCTATATAACCTGAGGGAGAACAACGTGAGAGGAGAAGAACACCACGAGAGAGAGAGAGAGAAGAACAGAGGAGAGAGAGAGAGGGGAGAGAATGAGTAGGACATAGGGTCGAGAGAAACGTGGTCTGGGAGATAGAAGAGACAGCAAAGTCTTAGGGTTAAAGACAAGCTGGAAGAGAAGAAAACCAAGTTTGAAGCCCAGAGGTTGGTGAAGAGAGACAAACTGAATTTGGACCCAGAGGTGGGTGAAAGAGACGAAAGAGTTCTACGTCGAGATCCCAGAGACGACCACGAAGACCCACTCCTGAAACCTGGAGCCAATCAATCAAGGGCGTCACCATCAAGCAGTGCTGAAGAAGACTTGAAGAGACTTTCAAGAACTGTGGTGTGGTGTGAAAGCGTGGTTGTGTGTGTGAAAACCTGGCCAGGTAAGAAGACATTTTATTATAACCCGGGATTAGGAAGTATTGATCTTTTATGTTTTGATTTGTTCATTTTGTGTAATTGGATTTTTTTCATGTTTGATTATAAGTAGCATAGAAATTGTATTTCTTGTTCTCAGTCGTGTTAGGAGAGAAACGAATGCGTGACATCCCATTCTCAGAGAGAGGTGAATGTTTGATGGGCGCATGAGTGTGCATATGCGTGTACGAGTGCAGAGATAACCTTGGTGTGTTAAGCCTGACTAATAATACATCAACTTAGTGCACTTAAGCAATACCATCACGCTTTCCCCCGTCCTGGTGAGATGGACTTACAAGCGTTCCCGACTTACCGCCCCTTCCGATACCGTCGTCACCGAAGCGGAGTCTGGGGTGAGGGTGGGGGCGTCATTGACGTTCAACACTGACAGGGGTCACAGTGCTGGTAGACTGCAAGAAACTGTCGTTGGCCACGCATTTCATTTCGAAAGTGCGCGGGCCTGTATCGTAGTCCAGCGACTGCCCGGATGCCAGCGTCACCTCACCGGCTAATGGAACGAGAACAGGTCCAGGACTTTGATAATCAAAAAAAAGAGTTTCAACCTCTTCCTATTTAAGCAGCCCCCACCCCCCCCCCCCCCCTCCATATTCTTCCTGTTTAGGCCCTCTGCAGCTGGTGGCGGTCATACATCACAGTGTGCCACTGTTTGTCGTTGTTACTATAATCAGTATTCATTGAAGTGATCGAACAATCAACGGCCACGTGTTTTCTCTCTCTCTCTCTCTCTCTCTCTCACACACACACACACACACACACACACACACGCACGCGCGCACACACACACACACACACACACACACGCACACACACACTCACTCACGCACGCACGCACGCACACACACACACACACACACACACACACACACACACACACACATACACACACGCGCGCGCGCGCGCGAGCAGTATGTGGTATTCGATTAGGAAGTCAGAAACGGCTGTGGCCAGACCCATGTGACAGAAAAAAAAACTGCCCCCCCCCCCCCCCCCCCCCCCCCCCCCCCCCCAATTCATATTTGAGGTCATCTACGTTTTTTTTTTGTTTTTGAGCAGCTGACTTTCAAAAGAATCAATCCATTCGAACATGACACTTGCTTTAACAATTAAACCGGCATTTTTATACCGATCTGGTGCAGATCAAGGGAAAAGGTGGGGACACCCCAACCTCTCTTTCCCCATCCCGTCCCATCCTATCCTATTTCTCCCTCCTTCTCTCCTCGACTTAATCCCGCAAAAATACCAAATCTGAAAACGCTGTAAAGGGTGCCTTCCGGGAATAAAGAGAAGCAAGAAAAAGAAGGGAAAGGGGCAAAAAAAAAAGAAAATTCGTTTCAGAAAAACGTCATCAGTCAATCTTGTCGTCGAAGTCTGGTACACTAAGACCTTTCTTTCTTTCTTTCTTTCTCTCTGCGTACGCAGGCTGATACTCCTGCGGACACTGCCTGTGTAGACAGGCAGTGGAGTTTTGTGTGTATGACTGTTTTTCCACCCAGCCATTAAGGCAGCCATACTCCATCTTCGGGGAACACACTGAGACCAACTTTAACCCTTTTAACCCCAAGCTGTCACACCATCCACGTCGTCAACCCCGAGCTGTCACACCCTCAGTCTTATCATCCACGTCGTCAACCCCCAGCTGTCACACCCTCAGTCTTATCATCAACGAGCTCTTACGGACACGCTGTTCCCAGACAAAAGTCAGTGGGTGGTCTTGACCACCAGTACACACACACACACACACACACACACACACACGCGCGCGCGTCATCTTCTTAAACCCGTACTACAGCCTTTGAATCATTGTTAATCTCCAAAAGAAAATGCACTCCCCCTCTGCTCCCTTCCATCACCACTCCCCCCCCCCCCCCCCCCTCATCTCCTTCTTGAAAAAGTGATCCGCCCCTGCTTATATTGCACCGGTGATTGCTGAATTATCGAATGCACAGTGCAGTTTGGTGAGCTAATATACCTCAAATAAAGCTCCATAACACATGCCCATGAAAAGCGTTCCTCTTGAATGGACTGCTAAAGTAACCGTAACTGCGTCCCGCTTTGGGGAAGGTGAATGATACCGAATGAAACTTTCACTGCTGAATGAAATCTGAACGGAAGCTCCAAATAGCTTCTGGGCTATCCAAAAGAAATGTAGTCCGGAATTCACACTCTCTCTCTCTCTCTCTCTCTCTCTCGGGGGGCAAGACCGGTAATGGCGGCTGGCAGGAAGTTAGCGTTGAGTGCTGCAGGAATATTTGCTCTGTTCAACTGGAATTCTGGACTGTTTGCTACCTATACTTGTTGGTATACATTGTAAGTACCAAGTGACAGTAAATGTGATAGAAAATGGTGGACTTGAACACTTGGAGGGCCGTTATCGGCGTTTTCTATGGTAAAGGAAATGTGAGAACAAAATGTAAACAAAACAGATCAGGTGACTTTGTGAAGGTGAGTTCAGAGACAGATACAAAAACACACATTTCTTCCATTGATGTCGTCGTCGGTTTTGGTTTGATCTTCATGGTGTACGGAGTGATTGTCAGTTTCATTCAAAATGTAACAGAATCTGTGTCATTCAACAGTACAATGTACTATTTCAATGTGCAAAAGGGGATTGGAACCGAATGTGTGGATGAAGGGCAATGTGTCAACACATACATGTGTCAACTTGACATGCACGTGCAAGTGCTGCTGTCTGCTTTCTGTGCAGTGCGTGTCGTGTTCTCGCTGCGTAGGCTGCTTCTCAGTGGAGACATTGAGACCAACCCTGGCCCAATACTGAGGAAACAAACGAAAAAAAATGAAGCCGAAAAGAACACATACGCACTGACAGAACAGGACAAGCTTGTTGAAGCAATAATGCAAGCAATGGAAACCCAGCTGCGTGAACAAACCACAGTGCTCAGAAATGATATGTCTGAAATAAAACAGGACTTGGGCCAAGTGAAACAACAGTGTGAGGAAATAAACAAAACGCTGTGACAGACTGGAGACTGAACAAAAACATCTGACTGACACGGTGAAAGACATAACATATGACATACATGACCTGTTTGCTGTGTCAGATGAAAGAAAGGAAGAAATACTACAATGTTCTGAAACATTTGACAGTATGAGACAAGAACTGGACAAACTGAAGGCTGACACAGAAAAACTAGAAAGTTTTTCTCGAAGAGACAACTTAAGATTTTTTGGTATTCCCCAACAGGGCCCCAGCGAATCATTCGACACATGTGCGCGCGCAGTAGTTGATGTGTTGAATAGCATTGACGGACAAAAACAGTGGACTGAAAACGACATCGGACGTGCACACAGAACAGGAAACAGTCGAGATGACCAACCACGACCAATGATCGTGAAATTAACAGATGGAAAGACAAGATGCGCATAATTGGCGATAGAGAGGTCAGAGAGAGAAAACTACAGCAAAAGGGGTACGAGTGGCTAACGACCTAACAAGCCAACAGATGAAAATAAAGGCTAGAGCACGTCAAGAAGGGAAAAGAGCATTTTTTCGCAGGGGACAATTCGTGATTGGTCCACGATTGCCTGACCCACGCACTTACGCGGAAGTAGTAGAGGGTGGCCGAGAAAATAATAAGACAAACACATCCACAGTACACACCTCTACTCCTCAATTCAATCTGGGGAGAGTGGGGAGGGTGGGTCTCTATCTGTTTCAGCCAATCAACGGGCATCTCGTCCTGTTAACGCATTGAGGGGGGATGGCAGTGAGAGTGGTGCGTTTACATCTTCCTCCGCTCCCCCACCCCCCAGTTCGTGCTACACCCGATCGGCAACGGAGTGGTAATGGTGGTAAGGATGGGGGTTGCCGAGCGGCTCGTGACAGAGGTGGAGGTCAGCGAATTGCATCAGCGGCCAGTAGCGGGGATTCCCCCCGTGTCTCCACGGATCGACGTCACGGTAACGACGAACACACAGCGCGTGGCGGAGTTGTGTCCAACAGACAGAGTGGCATGCGAGCGTACCTGTCTAACCAGTCCAGCAAGTCTCTATACGGGGAAAGGGGTACGGGTGGTACTAGAACCTTGCGTTCAAACTTTGTAAAAAAATAGGAATAGGACAGGCTAGACCATCCACAACAATGGACTTTCTTAAGTTACAATGTTGAAAATTTGTTTCCAAAACTAAGTGATGTTTCTTTTGTAAATTATGTTAACAAATTGATTTTGTTTGCCTTACAGAAACCTTTTAGATTCGTCTTTTGACTATAAATGCATCTTCAATAATTATACGAAATTCATGTTTCAGCTAGAAAGTTTTCATTTCATGGAAGAAACTCAGGAGGTATTCTCCTTTTAGTAAGAAAATGTTTGGAAAAATATGTAAAAGAGATTCAGATAAATTGTGACAATACAATTGTTATAAGAATAGATAAATCTGTTTTTGGTGTGAATAAAGATATCATTTTTGTTGGTTGTTATATTGTTCCAGAAGGAGGCCCTCTATATAATGATAAGGTTATCAAAGATGGCGTACTTTTATTAGAAGAGGCTTTATTGGAAAAGTTTGATAAAGATGATATACTTTATTGTAACTGGTGATATGAACGCTCGAACAGGTCAGATGCAATCTGAGCATGAAGATATGACTATTTATTATTTTGATTTGTATGAAATGGATGATGTTTTTTTTTACGTCACTCAAAAGATATGGTTGTAAATAGTTTTGGGAAAACGTTACTGGGATTTTTGTTTTTTGTTTGATATGAATATCTTAAATGGTTTTGTGATGGGGATAAAGAGGGTAATTACACTTTTGTATCCCCTAATGGATGTAGTGTGGTTGATTACTTTTTGATTCATGTTGATTTATTACCGAAATTTGATTTGCATGTTGGTGACTGTGTTCATTCGTGGCATTTACCAATCGAAATTGTATGGAATAATGTTTTTACCGGAATTTGGAAAGTAACCAGGTTAAACAACCAGGTGAAGAAAAAAAATCGTTTGGTCGAATGAAAATGTCCATAAATATAAAGACGAACTTGAAAGTGATGAGTTTCTGAGTTGTTTACAGTCAGCCCTCCTGCAAATGGATATTGATATAAATGATAGTTTAAACCTTTTTGTTAATGCTTTATATGGAGCTGCTGCATGTATGGTCCGCACGGTAGGTCAAGGTCGAATAAAAAGTAATGACTGGTTTGATGCTGAATGTGAGAGAAAGAAAGTAGAAGCAAAAAGGCTGCTAAAAAGATTTCAGAGATGTAAAACAGCTAGTGATAAAAAAGTTAAAAGAGTAGAATATGCAGTGTCACGAAAAGAATACATCAAACTGAGAGAAACTAAGCAATTAGAATTTGAGGAAAATAGACTAAAGAAATTAAGAGAATCCATAACCGATTCTAAAACCTTTTGGGTCAGTAATAAGATCTGTTAATAAGAAAAGCTTAATTTATAATGAAATCTCCATCCAACAATGGTATGATCACTTTTTTTCATGTTTTCAATGATTCAGATAATACTGTACCTCTGGAAGAAGACATTTCACTGGATGAAGAGGATGAATCTGTGCCATTGTTCAATAACACCATTTCTAGAGAAGAAGTAATGGATGGTATTAGACATTTAAGGACAGGGAAAAGTGCTGGACCCGACAGAATTGTTGGAGAAATGTTAAAAGAAGCAAATTCTATCATAATTGACTTTCTTGTTCGCTTATTTAATGAGCTTTTTGAACACGGCAATTTTCCTTTAGAATGGGCTAAATCTGTCATTATTCCAATTTACAAAAAAGGTGATTCCAGTAATCCAGATAATATATCGTGGTATAGCACTCACTAGTACCATTAGTAAAGTGTATACTCATATCTTGAACAAAAAATTATCAAAATGGGCTGAAAATGAAGGGAAAATATTAGAAGAACAAGCAGGTTTCAGAGCAAATTATAGTACTATTGACCATATATATACACTATATTCACTTGTACAGAAATATTTATTGAGCAATTCTAAACTCTATGTAGCCTTTGTTGACTTCAGGAAGGCTTTCGACTCTGTGAATCGTAATACTCTTTGGAACGTGTTGCGTAAAAGTGGAGTGAATGGAAAACTTTATTTGGCTATTCGTGGTATGTATAATTCTGTGCTGGCATGTGTGCGTGCAAAGAGTGAATATTCTAATTATTTTGACTGCCCAAAGGGTGTAAAACAAGGCTGCCTTTTGAGCCCACAATTGTTTTCATTTTTTATTAATGAGTTAGCAATTGAAGTATCAAAAAAAGGAAAGCACGGTATTCAATTAATCTCAGGAGCTGTTGAGATATTTTTGCTCCTATTTGCTGACGATGTTATTCTAATGTCTCAAACAGTTATAGGTCTCCAAAACCAATTAAAGTCACTAAAAGAAGAAACAGATCGTTTAGGATTAACTGTTAATTTAGATAAAACTAATATTATTGTATTTAGAAATGGTGGACACCTTTCAGTGCATGAAAAAATGGTTCTATGGAAATGAAGAAATAAAAGTTGTCAATTCTTATAAATACTTGGGAATGATATTTTCAACAAGATTAAAGTTTGAATTTGCTTGGGAAGAGGGGAGCAGAAAGGGTAGAAAGGGTGTAATTGAAATTTTGAAGTCATTAAAAAAGCTAAATACTATTGACTGTAATCTATTTTGGAAATTATTTGATGCCCAAATAGAACCTATTCTTACTTATGCTGCTGAAATATGGGGTTTATACTCTAATCAGAAGATGGAAAGAGTGCATACATATGCTATTAAACGTTTTCTTCATTTACCTTTACATGCTTCTAATACTATGCTATACGGAGAAACCGGCCGATATCCGTTGTACATAAGATCTTTTGTCAAGTGCATAAAATATTGGCTAAAAATTGTAAAACTGCCTCAGTCGCGATTGTGCAAACAAGCATACGACATGATGATAATTCAACTCGATACTGGTAAAGAGAATTGGGCCTATCAGGTAAAAAAAAAGTATTATGTGTAAATGGTTTTTGGTTTTGTATGGATGTTACAGGGAGTTGGAAATGATAGACAATTTATTTCAGAGTTTAAAGACAGACTGATTTGTTCGTACAAACAAAACTGGCATTCGGCTATTGAGAACAATGAAAAATACAGTTGGTTTTCTTCATTTAAAAATGTCTTTCAAGCTGAAAATTATCTATATATTATAACAGACAAATGGCATAGGATTAATTTTGCTCGATTTCGATTCAGAACTCTCGGATTTAATACAAAGAAAAGATGGTCTGCCTGGGGCTTCCTCAGAATCTTCATGCCCTATGTGTGGTTATGATGTTGAGGATGAAAAACATTTCTTATTCCATTGTACAGGATATGTAACATTACGGAACAAATGTGATTTTTTTCATACGGATTTAGCTCAGACTCATAATGTTACATCTATTTTACTTTCAAATGACGAAATGATTATCAAATCAGTTGCAAAATTATAGCAGAGGCCCAGAAATTGCGAAAAGAAAAGATTAACTCACTATGATGCATAATCCAATAATATGAAGATAAAAATGATGTTCATATATCATATGACAAAGTGGATGGTCGAATTTCATATATTTATGACTGCGTGTGCGTTCGTGCTTATCCGCGTGTGCATACGTGTGTATGCATGTGATTGGGCGAATATGTGTGTGTGTGTGAGTGTGTGTGTGTGTGTGTGTGTGTGTGTGTGTGTGTGTGTGTGTGTGTGTGTGTGTGCGTCGGCGTGTGTGAGTGTCTGTGCATCGGCGTGTGTGTATGTGTGTGTGCGTGAGTGTACATGTGTTTGTGTGTGTGTGTGTGCGCGCGCGCGCCTGTATGTTTGCGTACGTGTGTGTGTGTGTGTGTGTGTGTGTGTGTGTGTGTGTGTGTGTGTGTGTATGATATTGGATGGGCTGGTGGGTGTGTGCTTGTGATATGTGTTTATGTGGCTAAATGATTATCATGTCATAACTGACTAAAGTTTCGTTGAGCTATTTTTTGTATTTTTTAGTATTGATTTCATATGCCAGCAATATTTTCTTTCTGAGCCTATTGTTACCCCCCTTGTCATCAGACCGTAATGGTAATCTCTCTCTCTCTCTCTCTCTCTCTCTCTCTCTCTCTCTCTCATGACCACAGCTCTCTCTCTCTCTCTCTCTCTTGCTCTCTTTCTCTCTCTCATGTCCTTGTTCTTTTCTAAACTATCGTGTTTTTTTCGAGCTGAAGATTTCCCTATTTGCCCTTGTTTTTCCGGCACTATTCGGTTCTTTAGTAGTCACAAACATATAAACAACAGAGGCGGATCCTGGTGTTTCAGAATCTCCCCTTCCAACTCTCAAGGAAAAAAAAAAAAAAGAAGAAAAAGGATTTACCAGCTGCGTGGTGGACAAATGACTGACTACGTACAGGGTCACCACCCTCCATCCCGTTTTTACAAAATCGCCCCCCCCCCCCCCCCCCCCCCCCCCCCCCCTTCCCGCCTGCAACTACAAAATCCTTTTTCGCTTCGTCCCACAACCAACATCCTCTCCGCCTCCCCTTTCTTCTGCTATTTAAATAAAATCTGGATCGTTTTCAGTAATACCTCTCCCACCTTCACAAAATATACACTTTATTAAACACACACACACACACACACACACACACACAACACACATACCTGACTGTCGCTCGCGCACCAAATCTGTTACTAAGAGATTTTACCCGACCTCGCTTAAAAAAAAAGGAAATCAGCACCTGATATACCCCTGAATAAAAGAAACCAAACATAACTTGCAAGGTTTACTTACTGGTGCCATCAAAATCAAACAGGGAAGCGGCAGTGTCCACAGCAAAACTGAGCGAAAAAGGTTGATCGTCCGTGACGTGAAAAGTGACGAGGACGTCTGATGACGTCACATCTTCGTGTTTCTGGACGGGAGACGACGGTGGTGGTGTGAACTCAGGAGGTTTGTTTTGATCTGGGTTAAAGGAAAATCAAAACATTGCGGCAAAGATTGTGTGTTAATTGATGAATAAACAAAATTTAGAAAGAGAGGGGATAGTTACCGCCAAGGACATAGATAAAGTACAGGACAAGACAATGCATTTCGACCTCTTGGGTCTTCTTCAGGCAAAAACAAATAACATTTAGGATAACGAAAGCAATGAAAACTTAGCTGTTCATATTCGGCACCCGAATAAAATGGCCGCGGTACAGAAATGACAGAGAGAGAAAATAGTGAAGAAAAAAAGGGGGGGGGGGGGGGGGGGGGGGGGGCTTGAGTAGCTTATTTTGTACAGTAGTATGATAAATTTGTGACGGTATTGATTATGGTACATTGACAATGGTGCTAATATAAATATATATATATATATAATGATAATAATAATAACAATGATAGTGACGATAATAGATATGTGAATATAATTGAAATAAACATAGAAATCAAAAGGCAATATAATATACACAAATGAATAAATGACTTTAATGGATGATGGTGATGATAGTAGTTATGCGTGGGTAGTTGTATGTGAGGGTACGGGTAATGCTAATAATGATGAGGAAAGGGGGGAAAAAAAAAAGGGGGGGGGAGGGGAAAGGGGGAAAAAAAAGGACAATGTTGGAGGAGGAGAGACAGAGAGAAAGAGCTCATTCTCCCCACTCACCGTGGAGTGGGATGGGGTGGGTGTGGGGGGTTGGGAAATTCATACAGATAGTGTTGTTGAAAAAAAAAAAACAATGCTGTGGGATGGTGATTATTGGAGCAGGTGAAATAGTATGTTGGCACTAATATTCTCGTGTTGGTTGAGAAGAGATAGAAATGATCAAGGTTTAACAGAGTGTCATGTGTTCAAAAAGAAAAAGGTCTTGCGGGTGAGTTATGATCATAATGAGACTAACTGTGGAAAGTTTTCACACACACACACAACACGCGCGCGCGCGCGCGCGCACACACACACACACACACATACACACACACACACACACACGCACACGCACACACACACACACACACACGCACACACACTTGATGGTGATGGTCTTTTGATAACAGAAGTGCTACAGGATGATAATCATTGCTGCTACTGGAATCGTAATTGAGATTAAAGGTACTGTGGGATGTTGATTATTGTCATAAGTGAAGTGATGTGGTGGCATTGGTATAATGATGTCGGTTGAGGGGAAAAAAACAATCAGTCAGTAATGGGTGATGATTATTTGGGATTAACAGTACTATAGGGAGGTCTTCTTCGTTCTCTTAGGCAGGAACCCTGGAGGTACTGCCGAAGGCTGCTGTATGAAGAAGGCCTTTCAGTGGTCAGTAAGGTTTAGCACTCATCGGAGTGTTGGCAGGCTAGATTTCTACTCTGATGTTTACTGGGAATGTTCCGCTGCTATTGGGGCTGTACTGCATAGATAATTTGAAGACTCGCCGGTGTGGAATATTGTGGACATGTGATGTCACAGTCACTGTCCAAAAAAAAAAAAAAAAAAAAAAAAAGCATACTTATTAATAGCTTCACTGTGGATGCCAAAGCAATGGTAGGATGTAACCAACCAGTGGAAAATGTTTGTTTACGTCTGTGTTTCACGTGTGCTCACGCATTTAGGGCCAGTTGGATTGCACGTGTACAAAATGGCCACTTGGACAATTTTTCATTTTTACTACTTCTACTTTGCGCCTGAGTGAAGTAAATTCGTGCACGTTTTGGTGAAGAATGCTCAAAGGAAGGCAAACGAACCAAACACTCAGTGAGTCATTCTGAGGAAAACCAGTCCGTCAATACAAAGTGCAAAAATGCCGCGACTCAGTCAGCAGGAACGTGAGAACGCACTGGGGCGTTTGTACGCTGGACAAAGTCAGCCTGAAGTCGCGCGACACTTTAACGTGAGCGAGAGCACCCTTGGCAGGCTTCTGAATCGTCATCGCATTAGCGGCTCCACGGCAGACCTACCACGCTCTGGAAGATCTTTGACAACAACCCCAGCTCAAGACTGCTACATCCGGTCAGCCACCTGCGAAATCGCTTTCAGTCAGCCTAACAAACCGCCCAGCAATTACCCAGAGGTCAAAGAATCTCTGACCAGACAGTTCGGAATCGCTGGCATGCTGCAGGGCTATGGGCTTGCAGACCTGTCAGAAGAGCTGTCCTCACACAGCGTCTTCGTGGGAACAGGCTGCGGTGGGCAACTCAACATCGTCCCTGGACCCTCAGGAACCACTGGAACAGGGTCTGGTTTTCATACCAGTTTTCTTTCTGCTCCAGCGCCATGACAGGAGGAGGAGGGGTGTACTGCAGACATGGCGAGCGCTTTGACCAGAACTGCGTGGATGAGGCACCTGCCCTTGGTGGTGCAGGCGTCATGGTGTGTGTGTGTGTGTGGGGGGGGGGGGGGGGGACATCCACTATGCTGGCAGGTGTCCCCTGGTGCGTGTCCGAGGCATGTTGAACGCCCAGCGGTGTGTGGCTGAAATTCTCTCCAGCCTCATGTTCTGCCTCTTATGGTCGGGCCTCGCACGCTGTTCCAACAGGACAATGCCAGGCCTCGTATTGCGCGACTAACAATGCAAACCCTCGCCAACAACAACATCAACGTTCTTCCTTGTCCCTCAGTGTCGCCAGATCTCAACCACATTGAGCACATATAGAATGAGCTGGACAGACGAGTCTGGGCGCGAGTGCACTTTCCCGACAACGTCAACGAGCTGTTCACACCGCCCTCCAGGAGGAGTGGGACACAGTGCCAGCAAAGGTGATCCGCAATGTGATCCGCTTCATGCCAGCCAGGTGCCGGGCTGTTGTTGCTGCAGGTGGTGAACATACCCCTTACTGAGTTCTCTCTGCCTGGAACGGTGTGTATCGGCGATGTGAACTATACAAGCGTTGGAAATGAAACTGGAACCTTTGAAACAAACAAAATTCTGTTGTGAAATAATTTCAATCGAATCTTGCTAAACTAATTAAATTTGAAATAGATTTTCTTCAACAAAGTTATGCGTTTCTTTTTTTTGACAGTATAGATGGATAATCAGACTCCTTGCGTGTCTTCAGATGATTCTCGGCTAGGGGTTCAACGTCCGCTAAACAGCTAGGCTCAACAAATGGGTCACTCTCAGCAAGAGAATTCAATGCTCCACAAGCAGGCCGTGCACTGGTTTCATGTTTCCTTCAGTACCTTTATCCCTGTTGCTCTTGCTCCCCCACCCTCTCTCAAAGAGCTCAGTGCCACGCCCACACCCCATCCCTCCTTGACAATGAAGACCTTTAAGTGGCTTAACAAGCGAAGAACCTGTTGACAGAGTTTTAGAAAAAAACGTTATTCTAGACGAAACCTCTTGTCAATTCAATTCTGGTCAAACATCAGAGAAAATTCAAACACCACGTGAATTGGACCAGTCAGCATAGCCTTTTGATGCCACTCATAAGAAAAGGAAATCGCGAAGTAAATCTGGCATTTGACAAGATGCTAATTCGATGCTTGTCTATTCTTGTTATTGTGCATATAATTCATGGGTCCGATTCATGGCTCTAGAGCCAGCTGCAACTCCAGCAAGAACCGAGACTTCATGAGAATGGTGAAACTTTTTTCCAATACTGGAAACATTGCCAGTTTACCCAGATGTTCAAGACAAGACAAAAAATATTGTTCAGAAAATTTCGAGTGGGGTACATCAAGTTTTACACACAATTGGTCTGAGTTCTTAGCACTCGAAGTGTTACACACTGCACACGATCTGGGCGGAATTAATTCACACTCCCCAACAGTTGATATTTCAGGCGACATGTCTGTAGGTCTTACATACTGTTCATCATGATACACAAAACGTTTGACTTTTGTAAGTGAAATATTTTTCTTGGTATCAAACAATTCGCGGAACTTAATTACATTTGAATTTCTTCTTCAATAGCGAGCGGTCAAGGCATTTCTTAGAATGGTGAAGCAACTACTTTACATCAAAAACGTGGTGAACGTCATCTCCTGGCTCTGACAAACTACACGGCTGACAAAATCGTTCTTCTCTTGGTGCAGTACAAAATCGGCCTCCTTAAATCGGTAAGCTGCAATTCAATGTTCTGAAAACAGAATAGTGACTGCTCTGGTAATACAGATAAATAGTTTTCAAGATGTAAGACATTTTTTTTAATAGCCAATGATTATAGAATAGTTCATTTGTGTTAACGTTACTCATTCATTGTTGGATACACTGGTCTTTCAGTTAGCGCGGTATTTTCATGTAGGGCACCATTTTTCTCTGAAAAAGTCAACCAAAGTGAATGGGGCCAAACCACCACCACTCAACAGCGGGCACCTCGTTTGTTATTGCCTTTCTTACCACTCAACACAGCGGGCACCTCGTTTGTTATTGCCTTTCTTACCACTCAATACAGCGGGCACCTCGTTTGTTATTGCCTTTCCTACCACTCAATACAGCGGGCACCTCGTTTGTTATTGCCTTTCCCTACCTAATGAATAACTGATTCTGTCTGACAAATATTTCTGGGTTGTGCAGAATTAGTACTGCTGCCCCTACGAGGCGGCTGAGAAAGTATGACCTTCAGACACACCGTTCTGCAGTAACGACCAGACCTGCTGTCCAGTAGGTGATGCTGGCTGGACACTTTTGTGGCATTAAAAGGTTGGACAGCTGAGTAAAAGATGACGTTAGATGTTCTGTATTATCGATCAAATCAATTTGGGGGCCGGAATAGCTCAGTGGTACAGCGCCGAACTCATAATCTTGGTGATCCTAGCGGATTTCAATCTCCGCTGGGGATTTTGGTTCTGACTCCCTTTTCCCATACAGTCCTTAGAATAAGACTATAAACCGAGGTTCCGTGTGTGAACGCAGGCATAACATCTTGCATATACACGTAAAATCCCATCACCTACTTTCGGAAAAGAAGGCCAGTTTGGCCATTGGTATTCTTGACACGTTACACATAGCATGCACCCTGCGTGAGAAATGGAAAGAATGAAGGAAGTAACGAAACTGAGTGAACGATAGTGACTGGATGACACGGGAAACGACTGAATGAAGCACCAGCTGGCAGCTCTTCAGTCGGCACTACCCAGGTAGGCAGCCCGTTGTGTAAAGGAGTGTGGGTTGTAAGAAGTTTAGAGTTTGGTCTCTAGCCAAGTATAGGCGCTATACAAGTATTCATAATGATAATAATAATAATTGGGAAATATAATTTTAGTTTCCAGAACTTCAAAAACACACAGTAACAACAAACAACACTTTCTTTATATGGTCAGTTACAAAAGCGTTAAGAATGTTTGAAAAATACACAAACGAAAACAAAATCTGCCGTTGTAACATCTCTGTTGTCACCGTTTGTTAGCTTCATCGCACTGAAATGTGAATTTTTCAGAATGTGGGAGGACGGAGGGGGTGGGGAGTGGGAACTGGGGAGGGTTAGGTCGGGGTGAACAGGAGAATTGAAATGGGTGATTTGGATACAAAGAGAAGTAGGGAAAAGCCTCTTTTCCTATATAAATGGGGAAAAACATCACGCTTGAACATATAACTTTATGATATCATGTGGAATAGTATGTTCCGCGATGGTTTGTAAATTGTAATTGTCATTAACAAGAATAACGAAGTTCACATTGCTGAGCAGCCCTTGATGGCCAACCCTGCACAGTGGACAGCTAGTGCCTTTGACACAGCACAAATCGCCCGGTCCAACTGTCTGACCAGACCAGTTTAGAAAGAATCAAAAAGCTCAGGTAATAATGGTGCATATGAGGAAGAAAGGCTCGAGGAGACGGATGGCAGAGAGAAAAACAACTGAAAGACAGCAGATGGTAGCAAGACAGATGGGAAAAAAACATTTTAGGAGGAAAGATAGTAAAACTCAAAGACAAAACACAGTGGAAAAACAGAACACGACAGAAAAGAAAACGGTAGAAGACAGGAAGAAGCAACAAATCAGAAAGCAATAGAAATAGGGAAAGGGATACAAAGAATACGCCAGAAAGACCGGAAATAGTTGAAAGGCAGAAGAGGAAGAAAGCAAACGAAAAAGACAGGAGTACAGAGGATGACAAAACATGAAATTTCTATCACAGAATTTTCAAAGATGAATTTACAATTGTTAAGTGATCCCAGGCCCATCCCCTGTCTCATCCTCACCCTCCCACAGGGGTAGAGAAGGGGATGGGGGAGGATCCTACCTGTTTCCTCATTCAAAACTCCACGCTGTCAGTCAAAACACAGGAACGAAAAGCAACAGAACTGAAAACAAATCTATATCATGCAATGAAGTGGCTCAGCTACCATCACCCTACTCCACCACTCACAACAGACACAATGACATGATATTTACAATCATCACTGACAACAAAACACAATGACATGATAATTACAACCATCACTAACAACAAACACAATGACAATGATAATTACAACCATCACTAACAACACAATGACATGATAATTACAATCATCACTAACAACAAACAGACACAATCACATGATAATTACAATCATCACTAACAACACACACACATGATATGATAATTACAATCACCACTAACAACAGACACAATGAGAGGATAATTACAATCACCACTAACAACACACACAATCTCCATCAGGAACGGATTTTGAAGAGTCTGATCTTTAGACTCAGACTTGATGCATACAAAACAAAATATATACAAAAATAAATTGTAAAAATGCCATCTGCATTTGTGGCCAAAATATTACTCCATTACATGTCATCTTTCTTTGCAGAAATACTAAAAGTATTTACCTACTTGGTTATTAAGTTTGAACCCATCAGTCGCGAATTTTTGGGACATTTTTGGAAACGAAGCGAAGGCTATAGAAGCTGTTAAAGCAATTGTTAAGAGTCCAGTTGGACATTTACTTTGATTCTCGAGTTATTTGTGTGATTTGTTCTCTTTATTATGTCAATTTGTTAAAAATATTTTGTTTCTTTAAAAATGTTCAGATATGAATCCAGGCTAAAGTAGTTTACTGTTGTGCCGGTGGATTAGAATGGGGTTAAAGTGATTGTCACTTATTGGTATTTCATTGTTTATATAGACTATGCATGCAAAGATTAGCATACTACACTACCTCGACACTCCATACACTTTTAATGACATTTTTTAAAACAACACATACATTTATGCCCCCCCCCCCCCCCCCCCCCCCACACCCACACACACACACACATACACGACATACACATACAACGGTCCCTTTTACTTTTTTTTTTTTTTTTTGCCTTTGTTTGCCTGTTCGTTTGTCTCCTGTTTTTGTCTAAGATCACTATAAAGTGGATAGACATTAAATTAAAAAACGAACGAACACAATGGTATGATAATTACAATCACCACTAACAACAGACACAATGAGAGGAAAATTACAATCACCACTAACACAGACAGACACAATGATATGATAATTACAATCATCACTTACAACAGACACAATGACATGATAATTACAATCACCACTAACAACAGACACAATGGTATGATAATTACAATCGCCACTAACAACAGACACAATGGTATAATTACAATCACCACTAACAACAGACACAATGATATAATTACAATTACCACTAACAACACACACAATAATATGATAATTACAATCACCACTAACAACAGACACAATGATATGATAATTACAATCACCACTAACAACAGACACAATTATATGATAATTACAATTACCACTTACAACAGACACAATGATATGATAATTACAATCACCACTAACAACAGACACAATGATCTGATAATTACAATCACCACTAACAACAGACACAATGATATGATGATTATAATCACCACTTACAACAAACACAATGATAGGATAATTAAATCACCACTAACAACAGACACACAATGATAGGATAATTACAATCACCACTAACAACAGACACAGTGATATGATAATAACAATCACCACTAACAACAGGCACATTAACATGATAATTACAATCACCACTCACAACAGGAACAATGATATGATAATAACAATCATCACTAACAACAGACACAATGATATGATAATCATAATCACCACTGACAACAGACGCAATGATATGATAATTATAATCACCACTAACAAAAGACGCAATGATATGATAATAACAGTAACCACTGACAACAGGCACAATCATATGATAATAGCAGTCATCACTAACAACAGGCACAATGATATGATAATAACAATCATCACTAACAATAGGCACAACGATATCATAACAATCATCACTTTTTTTCTCTTTTTTTTTGTGGCATCAGTTCTCGGATCAATGGAGTACCTAAGGTGGTGATTTTTGGGGGTACTTTTTTTTTTTTTTTTTTTTTTTTTTTTCCCTAAGGCCAAAATCCACCTCTTCATTTTTTGGTGCTTCACATTGTCCTCTTCATATGCCAAAAAAACAAAAATCGGAAAAAAAAATTCCACTACTAGGGGGTTTTTTTCTCTCTTTTTTTTTTTTTCTTTTTTTTTTCCCCTTCTCTTTTCCAACCAGTTTCTTACACGCCATGCATAGTCTGTATGTTCTCTTACAAATGGGCATATTTTTGCAGATTTGAGTGTTTTGGCAATTGATACAAAGTGTCTGGGTTTGTTAATGTTCTAATGTGTGGTGTACTGGCACACTCACTCTGATAATGTGTTGCATTATACAAAAGAAACAACATAGATGAAAAAAGGACTTAATTATTTTCAGTTTTTCATTTTGTTTTACACATACACCCGCACACACACTCTCTCTCTCTCCCCCCCCCCCCCCTCCCCCCCCCCCCCTCCAATATGATAACAATGGTAGTTACCTGTTAAAGACATGATACCAAAGCAAAACTTATGCGTAACCAACCAATTGCATATATACACACGCCTGAAAGGGATATCGTTGGGCCCGATTGCTCGTGTCCCTCTCCTTCCCCCTACCTAAGCGCATGAGCGCTCTTCATGTCACACACCACCACCACCACCACCCACCCATCCCAACACCCATCCACCCCCAACTCCCACCCCCAACCCCCACCCACACACCCCACATCCAACTACCCCCACCCCCTACCCCAGAAAAGACACGCACAGAGAGAGAGAGAGAGAGAGAGAGAGAGAGAGAGAGAGAGAGAGGGACAAACAGACAGACAGACAGACAGACAGAGACCGTTATGCAGACAGACAGCCAGACAGAAGGACAGAGCGGCGTCTTTTAAATGAGTTTACGAGCGTTACCTCATCCCTAAATTAACAATCACCACTAAAAACAGGCACAATGATATAACAATCACCACTAACAACGGGCACAATGCTATGATAATAACAATCACCACTAACAATACGAACAATGATATGATAACAATCACCACTAACAATACGAAGAATGATGTAATGATATAATAACAATCACCACCAGCAACAGGCACAATGATATAATAACAATCACCACTACCAACGGGCACAATGATATGATAATAACAATAACCACTTACAATAGGCACAACGATATAATAACAATCACTACTAACAACAAATACAATGATATGATAATAACTATCACCACTAGCAATAGGCAAAATAATATGATAATAACAATCAGCACTAACAACAGGCACAATGATATGATAATAACAATCAGCACTAACAACAGGTACAATGATCTAATAACAATCAGCACTAACAACAGGCACAATGATCTAATAACAATCAGCACTAACAACAGGCATAATGATCTAATGACAATCAGCACTAACAACAGGCACAATGACATAACAACAACAGGCACAACAACAGGCACAATGATATGATAACAATCAACTTACTGATGAAAGACAAGGTCCTCCTGAAAGCAACCGGCGGGTTAACCCCATCACTGACGTCAATTTCGATCACCTCCGCAGATGCCAGAGGCAGCGAGCGAAGGTCTTTGACGTTGCGTATCGTGCAATCATTAGCTGAAAAACGTTACGTGCTTGATCTTTATGAGTTACAGATTGGCGGAGGAACATCTCGGAGCAGAGATCTGCATTTAGGACTCATTATAGGAAAGAAGGGTTGATACACAAACAAATAAATCGTAAACTAAATGTAGGATGCAACTCCAGAAGAGCAAGACAGTATGTGTCTCTCAAAGACGAAATCCCTCGCCCCATCCTCTTCTCTAAACATGGTTTAGCTCTTAACTCCTTACATTCCAACGGCGCTGGGCCAGAATAAGGTCATGACTCCTAGAGTCACTTCTACTGTAGCCGTTTTCTTTACGTTGTCTGGAATACGAAACTGCCTTCCGAGTAGGGTGATAAAAGTCAAGAATTTTCTTATGGAAGTGTCATCCATTTTACCTGGCACATGTTGTAAGTTGGAAAATTTAAATCAATGAAGTAAACTTTCGTTCCAAGTCGGCACTCGGCCAGATCAGTTAGAAACTCTGGGAACTCAGCTGCTTCTACTGTGGACACCTGGGCTTTGGTCCTCCAGCGAAAATATGAGAGCGGTGTCATAATATTATACTCTTCATCTAAAACGTCAATGCCCGACTGTGATGCATTCTCTGTGTGTGTGTGTGTGTGTGTGTGTGTGTGTGTGATGCCTTTCCACTGCTTAAAATCGTTGAACAGAACAAAGTGTATTAACTAAATAGATTTAATCTGTCTTATGCTGCTTGTCATCTTACAGTTTGGTATGTGAACCGGAACTAAAGTACTGTGTCACAAGGAGAAAGATAATTCGTTTCTTATTATTCTTTACATCTTCACATGATTGGAGGTGAAGTTAATAAACCTCACATACTGTTCTACTTTTACTTTATATCCGCATGTTTTGACAAGAAATAAGATTTTTTTCCAGTCTACCATTTACATTTATGAATCAACTAAAAGAATGTAAGACATTTACATGTCGCTGTAAGCCTGTCTTTGTGTTTCAAGTCAGTTGTTAATTTTGAATGCTCCTTTATTTGAATATGCATATGTTATGATGTTGCTGACAAAAAAAAAAATGTGCTCATTGTTTCGATGATTAAGTATATTACTAGCCCCTCCCACAAGGCGTTTAGGCTTTCAAAACAGAATAAACATTCACACTAGTAGTCTTCGTTGAAAGTGTGTGTAAGCTCTCCACTTATAGAAAGTGTCCATTTTGGCTGTTACAACACAATACACAGTTTTCATTCATGATTCGGACCTCGTGTTGTTATTTTCTTTCCAATGATTGGCTGTTTTCACGAATAAATTCCATATTTGGTTATTATGTCCGTCAGGCAACAACCAGTGAGGTCAAAGGTTGGCTTGAAGGAGGTGTAAAGACAGAAGTGTGGGCGCGCGCGCGCAGACCTCTTTTCTCCCTATCCAGACACCGCCACCATCTCTACGCTACCAGACACTATCTTTACCACCGTTATTGCCACCTCTTCCCTCACCTCTCTCTCTCTCTCTCTCTCTCTCTCTCTCTCTCTCTCTCTCTCTCACACACACACACACACACACACACACACACACACACACACACACACACACTATGACTTCAAACTCAGTTCTAAATCCTTACGGTCCACCGAAAAATCCGCGGGAACAGAAGTGGCGGTGCAGGTCACGGTGTCACCTTCCGGGTCAGTGGCGGCCACTGTGTGCAGAACGGTCTTAACCGGATATTCCTGATCCACGTCCACCGTCACCGTCTCTGCCAATCAGCCATGCATTCATGTACAGCCCGATTTTCAACTTTTGAAAAGGAAACATCCGCCTCCCCCTCCTTGGCCTTTCTCTTTACCAACTGTTTTTAAACCTTGATACTAGAAATAAATATCATTCATAAGTGAACAGAGATCTACGTGACACAACGATGATTCTTGGTCAAACACGCATTCCACAGGACAGCAAACCTCTCATCGTTTTCCTGCCGTCCGCCTTTTTTATAACAATCCAAACCGTTTCTTCCCCGATGGTATTTTTTTTAAATCGAAAAACTAATGGTGTTACTGAGAACGAATTCCACGTCATCTGGTTTTCCGTACAAGCTATCGAACCCAGAAGGGGGAAAGGGGAGGGGTGGGGGTGGGGGCTGGGGTGGTGGTGGAAGGTGGGGGCTAATTTTCATGCGATCGCCAGCAATTCTCCTTTGCTGAACCAGCGAAAAACAGAGTTTTCATCACTAGACTTGATTGCTGCATGAGCAACGTGATAATACAAACCGAGTGCACAAAAGTGTCAGAATGTTCAACTCGATGAAGGTGAACACTCATAGAAAGAAGATGAAGAGTGTGTTTCACTATGGCTAAAGTCCACACGTAAAAGTGAGCACTATGCATTAAGGTCAGCTATCGCGAATGTTAGCCATCACGAAAGGCTTCCAAAAAAACGTTGGTGTCTGACTACTGACCCTTTGGAAAAGGGGCTGGGGGATGGAGATGAGTGAGCAGGGGCGAGGGGAAAGGGGAGAACTGTTAGCTTAAATAGAGATTTCTTTTCTTTTTCGCTGCACAATAATGAGCATTTCGATGCTGTCTTGTTGTAGAGTGGCATCTAGTCACACAATGTTAAAATACCCTCAGCGAAAAATCAAAAATGCTACAACTTCAGTTCATACTGTTTACAGTACATCGTCTGCACCACCGATTGTTCCCCCGGCTGGACAAGGTCAATTATCAGTGAGACCCAGCTGTCTGCAGCTCGGTGCCTTTTTCATTCAAACTTCGACATCACACCTCGCACGTGGGAGAAATCAATCCAAAACGTCTGCTGTTTGATTTTCAAAACGAGGCATGGTCACATGCCTACCAGCAGCGTCGTTCATTGGCTCAGGTTACTAGAGCCAAGAAAGAATGGTAATTAAAAAAAAAAAAATGAAACCAAAAAAGAAGAAAAAACAAAGCGTCCAAAATACAGCACGACAGAGCAGGCACAAAACCGCTTCCAATCGTAACTCTTAGAAAGGCCTATTAGGCACGCAGAAAGAAAAAGACACACCGTGCTATATGTATTACTGGCACAAATCGTTGTAAGGCGACATCCATACGACGTAATCCTAAAGGATTTGAAGACAAAAATAATCACTGAAAGTACTGTAAATGTAAATGTTATTTGTAAGCTTACCAGTTGCATCAAATATAGAGTTGGGATGGGAGGCGGAAATAGTTTGAATCATAATACGATCGCTGTACCAGTCTACTATGTTGTTTTCGAACTTGAAAATGCCTCGTTCTATGTTTCAGCAACAAAGCTAAGTAACTGTCAAAGCCACCAGAAATATATTATGATGCTGTCTCCTATCCCCTTCTCCAGACCCCCTGTTGCTCCCCACTTTTCCTTCCTTCCTCCCTCCCCCCCTCCCTCCCTCCCTCTCTCTCTCTCTCTCTCTCTCTCTCTCTCTCTCTCTCTCTCTCTCTCTCTCATCATGTACGTCGTCGCACACTCTAAACAATATGTTTCACTGAGAATGGTACATGACATGGAATGCGCGCACCACAGAGCTTCTTCAGCTTATAAACTAGTAAAATATTACATATAAGGTAACCTCGTCATATTTATGCGCTCAACATAATAACTCCCTGATGCATACATCTAACCAGCTATAACAAACTGGTTATAAGAGTCTATTAACAATTACAAAAAAAAAAAGTATATGTTCACTTTGATGTTTTTAGAATTTACGAAAAAGCGAGAGAGAGAGAGAGAGAGATACAAATTTTGTAACACTGATTGTCAGTATTTGGAGCCTTTTTCTGTATTTTGTCAGTTTGTTTCCAGAGCTAGAAATATGGAAACAAGGGCAATGTATTTTCTGGAATGCAATGATGGCGATGGACAAGAAAACTGGACAGAACATTTTATCCAAAACGCTATTTCTGGCCAACCAGGTGTCCACCAGACCATAAGAGAGACAGACAGACAGACAGTACGTGGGTGGTAGAGGTGAGGTGGACGGATTGTGGAGAAGAGGGGTCCCGGTTGCTGGAGTCAATTTCGTCCAACATTGTATTGTTCAGACAAAAAGAATGTTAAACAAATCGCGACTAAATAAGCGTCTCTCACCGTCGAGCTCGTGTCGGCGACGGGAGGGCCGTTATCACTGATGGTGACAGTGACGTCAGCGGTGTCGGACTCCCCGTTACCATCAGTGCACTCGACCTCGACCGTGTAGGCACTTAAGGTCAAGGCCGCTTTGTTGGAATGGCTCAGGGTCAGGAGATAGCCTGACAATGACAGATTGATTTCTGAGGGATCCACACCACAGGTAAACAGGTAAATGCACCCACACTGTGTACGTGTGTGTGTGTGTGTGTGTGTGTGTGTGTGTGTGTGTGTGTGTGTGTGTGTGTGTGTGTGTGCGCGTGCGCGTGCGTGCGTGCATGCGTGCATGCGTTCGTGCGTGCGTGCATGTGTGCGTGCAAGCGTGCGTGCGTGTGTGTGTGTACGCATGCTTGAAATCGTGAGTTTACGGAGAGAGAGAGAGAGAGAGAGAGAGAGAGGAGAGAGAGAGAGAGAGCATACATAGTTGAATCACCTCCTACATATAGCGCGCACACACACACACACACACACAGAGGCACGCACGCGCACACACACACACACACACACACACACACACACACATGCGCGCGCGCGCGCGCGCACACACACACACACACACGTGCACCTACATTTGTGTTTATGCTCATGCGGTCACAAGCCAGCACCCTCACGCTCGGACCCATTCACTCGTGTACACACACACACACACACACACACACACACACACACACACACACACACACACACACACACACACACAGACAGACAGACAAACAGTCGGGCAGACAGACAGACAAACTGAGGGAGACAGACAGACAGAGATTATCACCGTTTTGGGCTGTATCTAAATGCCTATTAAAAGGAAGGGACTGCGCGACAATGGTGCATGAATATCCATCAGGATCGTGACCCCGATAAACTGCACCGTGGAATCGCTGTCTTCGTAACTACGCAGGCTGGCTGTTGACGTGACGCTTATCGTTGGCGGCGCAGCGATCTGGCAGAGAAACCAAATGAACACGTGTTCAGCATTCAAGAACGAACAGCTCACAGAGCGGGAAGTACAGAGAGGAAATCACAAAACAGTCCCTCACTTGAAACTGCAAGGCGACAGACAGTGAGAGCGCAAAAAGAACACCTGATGACAGGACGTCAAATGACTGTCCTTATCCTGGTTTCTGGTAGATCTGCAACGAAAATTTGACCCACAACAAGCTAGGGTGACAATACACAACATGACGTCAGCGATGTCATCGCTTGGGGAAACCTCATGCATGGGCGGAACCAGTCTACTTGCGGCAAAATGTTCTGATCGAAACGTGGTCTTCTTTTTCTGTCCATGTTTGCTGGCTAATGTGTATTAATTTTTGGGTTGCATATAACTGAAACTGAAACTATTTTCGTTTCTAATAACGACTTGTCATTGACTGCTCCCTGTGGATTGTGGGTGCCGAGGCTGCGGCTTTCTAATAACGACTTGACATTGACTGCTCCCTGTGGATTGTGGGTGCCGGGGCTGCGGCTTTCTAATAACGACTTGACATTGACTGCTCCCTGTGGATTGTGGGTACCGGGGCTGCGGCTTTCTAATAACGACTTGACATTGACTGCTCCCTGTGGACTGTGGGTACCGGGGCTGCGGCGGATCGGGCCGGGCAGGGCCTGTGGACGAGGCGTCGGAATGAGCGGCGTGGGTGCACTGCCCCTGAGGTGGTGCAGAAAATGGGGCAGCAAACAAAGAAGGGAGGGGGGGGGGGGGTATTTCAATTGTACCCGCCCTTTTTAACCTCCCCTGACCTGAATCAGGTGCCCCATTTACTGCTGTTTTCAAGCCGAAAAAATCCAGCCCCGCGTATGGTTCGAACTCACGACCGTCAGCTCCGTAGGCAATCGCTTTAACCACTATCGAAAATTTTCGGCACATGCTTGAGCCTTATTTTTGTTCAAAAACAATGCCACGGTGACATCAAAACTTGACCGATAGTGAGATTTGTTATCGTTTCTATTGGTGTTAGCTATATCTTATTACAAGGTGAGTTCGTTTTTCTTTGACGCAATATTTTACATCACTCATTGAAAATACACAGCAGTATCTCATTGTTCAGTTTTAGCTCACAACATGAAGATAGATCAAAGAAAAACTACTATTCCGCCGGACGAAAGGGACAAACAAATTAAAAGACAAAATACGACCACTTTGGTCTTCTCTCAGGCAAGACAAACAGCATGCAGGACAATGAAAACAAAGAGCGAGCAATCACTTATCTCCTCAAATTAGGCGCAAAATGGACGTTGAATGATGAGGAATCTGCCAATCGGTCACTTACTTTAACACTGTTTTTGAGCGCGTTGTACTGTGATTATCTCAAAGGCCCTCCTTGAATTAATATCGTTGCCATTATCCAGGCAAACTGCCGAATTCTGCAGCCAATGGTCAGATACTCTCTACATGCAGTTACGCAGTAAAGACCACGTGTGTTGCATGTGGCCCTCAGTGTTCTGATCAGTGCTGTGACAGCAAAGGACGAGGGGAAGAAGTGCATCATGGGCGGAAGGTAAAGCAGTCCAGCGTGGCTGGTCCACTGTCACGGAAGGATCAGTCCTACTCTGGAGGATCCAGTCCAGTCTTTCTTGTAACCCCACATTAGAGGCCTACTTAAACCCCTTTGTTCCGTTTATATCCCGTTTATTTTTAATGACAGAAATATCTTAAGTGACTTGGACCTTCAAAATGGTCGATTATTAAATAAAAGTCAACATGTCACGAGTAGACATTCCAAACAACTGAATTTTTTAAAGTACTGAACAAGTCCTAAGACATAATTATGATATTGTACTTTTGCTTCAATGAAGAATTTTAGTGTCAGAGTTGTGTAGATAAACTTTACGATTTTTTTTCTTCTGGGAACTATAACGTCCAAAAAAAAGCATTTCAAAATTTGATAAATAGTTTGTGGATTGTGCAACTACTCACTGTGTGTTGTGGTGTATGTGGGTGTGTGAGAGTGTGTGTATACGCGCGCAGGTGCGTGCGTGCGTGTGTATATGTGTATGTGGGTGAGTGAGTGAGTGAATGAATGTGTGTACATGTAAGTGAGAAAGATGTATATGTCTTGTGGATGGTTTTATCAATGACTAATGTTTGCTGCAGGAATACTGATGTCCACAAATGGGAACACAGTTTAAGCCACTTCAAGCCATTAAAGAGAGTAGAGAGAGACATCCAATCAGTCTCTTGAGATCAAGAATTTATTGGAAGCACCATGCAAATTTATCCAAACAGTGCTAATGGATCTCGGACAAACCTCACATTTCAATATTGCATGCTTTCAAGAAATGGTTTTGCTATAGACTGAAATTGGGAGTCGAATGCTAAACTAAGCTAGAACTCATCCATGTTATTTGTACGGCCCAGCACGCTCTCTTTTCCCACCTGCTGAAGAATGGCGTCTTTAGAGCCCCTCGCTTTCATCGTTGTCAACACAGTCAGGGAAAACTCACAAACTCGGGAATTCCCTTAATCCTAGAGTCTTCTTTATAATATCAAAACTTTAATCTCCCTATTGTAATAAAGGTATTCTGATGTTTTTTAGGAGACTCTGCCGAACACACTGCTTCTGAAGCTATATTGTTTGCGTCCGGGCAGAAAACTCGCAAGAGTATGCACACATTCGTGAGTGCATCTGTACTCGTAAGGACATCAGATTACTTTCAGCGGCAGAGGCATTGGAGACATTACGAGACACCAGGTTAACATTAGATGCATGGGAGACATCAGTTTAGGATGACAGATGGCGGGTATATATGATTCTACCTCCAAACCTCTGGTCTTAATATGATATCCATACTAATCTAGTGTCCCCTTGCCTGTGAGCTGAATGTGATATGCTGTAAGATGTTCTTATGTTGAGATACTAATCTGACGTCTCTAGTCTTCTGATTGTAATCTGATGTCTCTAGTCCTGTGATTGTCATCTGTCTCTAATCCTGTGATTGTAATTTGATTTCTCTGGTCCTGTGATTGTAATCTGATGGCTCTAGTACTCTGATCCGGTCTAATGTCCCTCATACTCTGATCCGGATCTGATGTCCCTAGTCCTCTGATTCGGATCTAATGTCCCTAGTACTCTGATCCGGATCTAATGTCCCTAGTCTTCTGATCCGGTCTAATGTCCCCAGTCTTCTTATCCGGATCTGATGTCCCTAATCTTCTAATCCGAATCTGATGTCCCTAGTCCTCTGATCTGTAACTAAGTCTTTTGATCTGGATGTAAAGTCCCCAGTCTTCTGATCCGGATCTGATGTCCCTAGTCCTCTGATTCTGACATGTTGTCCCCATGTCTCTGATATCCCCATGTCTCTGATATCCCCATGTCTCTGATATCCCCATGTCTGATCTCAATCCATCAATCCATATCGGTCTCCTTCATGAACACTACAAATATCTAAACGGATGTTCAAACATCACACATCTGAACGGGTGTTCAAACATCATAGAGAAAATGGTTTACGTAGTATCTGGATATTGAAAGGATACACAAAT
>JADBJO010000616.1:281366-298866 GCA_016801955.1 Conus betulinus | reverse complement strand
CCAACCCCTTTCTGACTCTTTTTTCAGCCAACATGCAGCCACTGTGGGAAAGAGGGTGAAAGGACTAGATTCTACCTATGTTATATAGCATTTGTAGGCCACACTGTTTACATGTGTATGGATAGGCATGCAAGAAGTGTTGGCGTTTCTGCCTTGCTTCTGCTGGTCGACGTGACCAGAGTAAGCTCTGCAGTAAGCTTATATAGTCTGCTTAACGTATACAGATCCTTCAGTTCTGTTGTGTTATTTTAGCCTACTTCAGTCTCCTGTTTGGATGAACAGATGTTTAAAAACAACGAGGACCAAAAAAAATCATAATTTATCTCATGCAGTTTCGCTGTATATTTATCTCATCAGCGCGTGAATACTGCAGCAATACCGGTGTAACGGATGTCTAAACATTATATTAAACTTCGATTTCATGGTCGTCTGCTTGTTTGAAGAACACTATATCATTCGTCATTTGCCTGACAAACAAAGATATGTAAGTCCCCATTCCTCTTTGTTTTATGTGTGTGGTGTGTGTGTGTGTGTGTGTGTGTGTGTGTGTGTGTGTGTGTGTGTGTGTGTGTGTGTGTGTGTGTGTGCGCGCGCGCGCGCGCGCGCGCGCGCGTATGTATATTTTGTGCTTCTTTTTTTTCTCTTGCATTCAGACCTTACACAATTTTGAACAAAACTGCGCTCCACTGAGTTAAGTTTTTCAAAAGACGGAAGGTTTGATTATTAGATTGACTTACACCTTCGCACCTGTTTTTCTCTAACATAAAGATGTTCAGTGTGTGTGATGATGATAATGAGAACAAATTTCCATGGCGCCCATCCTTGACAACATTGGCTACATGGCGCTTTACACGTTATAACAAATCAAATCTAAAGAATAAGGAGCACACACACACACACACACACACACACACACACACAGGAATTTGTATTTCGAAGAGATCAGAGAGATAGGCAGACGCTTCAACCGTGATAATCTTCTAACAGAGACACGCTGACTTATACTGAATCCTGTGCTCGATTTTGAGCCACTGTAATTCCTTCAAGAGATAACAAAATATGATGCTGTTTTGGCACCTTGAAGATAAGGCGAGCGGTTGAATTTTGAACACGTTGTAGTGGCTGGAGTAAGGCTGCGGGTACACCAAGGAGAAGAGCGTTACAATAATCTAGTCTTGACAGAATGCAGGAAGACACCAACGTCTTCGTGGCCTGTCTGTAAGGAAAGCTCTGACAGAGCTGATGCGACGGAGTTCAAGAAAGGATGCTTGGCATGAAAGAGATGGTGGTGGAGCCTAGCACCACTAACGGATGAAGACGGAGGTCTTGAGCTTGATAGTGTTTAGTAAACCGGATAGCTTCTGTCTTAGAATCATTTAATTTCAGCTTATTATTACACACCTACTGTTTGATATCAGAGACAAAATATTGCGGATGTTTGACGAGATTGTCATACAGACTTCAACATAAGTTAAGGACTAGCATGTCAATATGTTCAGCGCAATATGTGTGTGTGTGTGTGTGTGTGTGTGTGTGTGTGTGTGTGTGTGTGTGTGTGTGTGTGTAGATAGATAGATAGATAGCTAGATAGCTAGATAGATAGATAGACAGAGATACATTTATCCTCATAGTGTGACTTACAAGCCGCTCATGGCTGCTCATCTCTGCAATGTTAAAAAATCAATCTTCATTTCCTTTTACGTCAAAACGTTTCGGTTTTTTTACGTGTTCTGAATTTGACCACTGAATAAAACTTCATGTCGCATGTCCCAGACAGTGCGTGATTTATCGTCTGTCCCATTCCCAGACGCTGCGCATACCCTCATTATCCCTCCGCATGATTCCACATCTATTCCATGCCAACGCACTGTGCAAATCTTCATCTATTCCATGCCAACGCACTGTGCAAATCTTCATCTATTCCATGCCCACGCACTGTGCAAATCTTCATCTATTCTACGCCCACGCACTGTGCAAATCTTCATCTATTCCATGCCCACGCACTGTGCAAATCTTCATCTATTCCATGCCAACGCACTGTGCAAATCTTCATCTATTCCATGCCCACGCACTGTGCAAATCTTCATCTATTCCATGCCCCACGCACTGTGCAATCTTCATCTATTCCATGCCAACGCACTGTGCAAATCTTCATCTATTCTACGCCCACGCACTGTGCAAATCTTCATCTATTTATGCCCGAACACTATGAATCCCCATCTCTCTCATTCCAAAAAGTGCGTATATCTCCATCTCTCTCATATTCAGACACTGCGTAAATCTCGTCTATCTCACATCCAAACACACTGTGTAACTCCTAACTGACCTCAACTCCAAACGGTGTTTGATTCCTATATACCTCAGGTCCAGACAGTGCGTATATCTTCAGCTACCTCACATCCAAATACTGCGTAAATCCTCATGTGACTTTATGCGTGAATCTACATCAAAATTATGTCCAAACAGTGTGTAAATCTTCATCTACTTCATATCTGAACACTGCATAAATTCTTCATCTATCTCATATCCAGACACAGCGTAAATCCACATATGCCGCATATCGAAACACAAACGTAAATCCACATATGCCGCATATCCAAACACTACGTAAATCCACATAATGCCGCATATCCAAACACTACGTAAATCACATAATGCCGCATATCCAAACACTACGTAAATCCACATAATGCCGCAAATCCAAACACTACGTAAATCCACATAATGCCGCATATCCAAACACTACGTAAATCCACATAATGCCGCATATCCAAACACTACGTAAATCCACATAATGCCGCATATCCAAACACTACGTAAATCCTTTGGAAATCTTCACCTGCTTCATGTCCAAACACAACGTAAATCCCCGTCTATCTCGTATCCAAACACAGCGTAAATCCCGGTCTATCTTTTATCCAAACACTGTGTAAATCCCCGTCTAACTCATATGTAAAACAGCGTAAAACTCCGTCTATCTTATATCCAAACACAGCGTAAATCCCCGTCTATCTCGTATCCAAACACAGCGTAAATCCCCGTCTATCTCCTATCCAAAACACAACGTCAATCCCCGTCTATCTCGTATCCAAATACGTCAATCCCCGTCTATCTCGTATCCAAATGCAACGTCAATCCCCGTCTATCTCGTATCCGAACACTGCGTAAATCCCCGTCTATCTCGTATCCGAACACAGCGTAAATCCCCGTCTATCTCATATTCAAACACCGTGTAAATCCTTCAGAAATCTTCACCTGCGTCATGTCCAAACACTGCGTACATCCTCATATAGCTCGTATCCAAATGCTGTGTGAATGCTTATCAACATCATGCACGAACAACTCGGCGTAAATCCGCATCCAGTTCATGCCCAAACAAACTAAATCTTCAACTACCTCATGTCAAAACACTTGCAAATTTCTCCACATTTCCATTCTAAGTATTGTGATGTTTATCATTCTCATCCGTCAAAATGTCCGATAGTTACATGAGTCCTCATGCTTGGCTCCGAAACACTGCTCGCCGTCTCATTCATCCCATTTTCAGAGAACAGGCGTCTACATAACGCATCATCTTTAAGTAATTCAGTCACAACATAATTCTTTAACTGATACCTTTCTGTAATTTGTATGTGTGGTGTCTAAATGTTACATGAATCTTTCTGAAGTCGATGTCCAACAAATACACAAGTCAATCATCTATTTAATGTTCCAAAACTACGTAATTTCTCACCTGTTACTTTCAAAAGTTTAGGTTAGATTGTATGACCAAACACTGTACAGATCATCCGTCTATCCCAACGTATGTTATTCTTTTTGAATACCTTTATGCTTTGCACACACACACACACACACACACACACACACACACACACACACACAGAGTCTAAATTTTCTTTCTTATTTACTTATTTCCTTGATTTTTTTTCCTTTTCATCAAAGTTTTCTTCTGTTTTTCTCACTCAGTATAGCATGATACAAATATATAATTTAAAATTTCCTCATAACTTTAGAGAGAGAGAGAGAGAGAGAGAGAGAGAGAGAGAGAGAGAGAGAGAGAGAGAGAGAGAGAGAACAAAACACTAAAGATTTCTCCTCTTCATCAAAGAGTCTCCGTAAATCAATCTTCGTCCATATACAGTAAGCTGTCATTACCTTTTCTGATACATAAGCTTTATGTGTCTTCTGTGTTGCGCGCAGGCCTACTATGAAATCATGGCAAACGTGAGGATGGCTCTAAAATATTCCCAACATCGACAACGCCTCACTTGAAACAGTCTCCTGTTCTTCACATCCAAAATCGCCGGTCTTCACATTCTTCTTGTCTTTTTTTGATAACTGGTAATCCCGGTTTGTTTCTGATATGAAATAAGCACGTACACTGAATGTCAAACAATCCTTCAGTGTTAAATCTCGCACCTTCCGTGAAGACTTTATGTTCGCTGTAAACTTTGGTACTTAACCTTTTAAGAACAGTTTTTTTTTTTTGGTTCCAGTTGACGGACACCAAGTCGGTAGAGCGTGTGATCTATGGCGATATCCCGTTCAACTCTTTCCGTGCGTCAAAAGCAGGTCGCCCTGCAGGTAGGAGTGCGCAATGTCTTTTTGCCAGCGGATGCATACCCCGTGTGCTTGTTGTCAGCCAGTGTTTAGGGCGAGGTGAACTCACTCACGGGGAGGGTGGTCAAGCTACAAAGGTGTTCTTCATTCGTAGGCGAAAAATAGGATGGTATCATGACCGTACCGTACCTTAGCGTGCTCTCTCTCTCTCTCTCTCTCTCTTCTTCTTCTTCTTCTTCTTCTCCCTCTCTCTCTCCCTCTCTCTTCTCTCTGTCTGTCTGTCTGTCTCTCTCTCTCCTTCTTCTCCTCTCTCTCTCTCTCCAAGTTATTTCATGTTTTCACAAACAAAAAGTATACACACCATTTGCAAGACCTTCTGCTGAGCATATTTTAAATCTTAGAATACACCGTCTGAACACACACACACACACACACACACACACACACACACTCTCTCTCTCTCTCTCTCTCTCTCTCTCTCTCTCTCTCTCGCTCGCTCGCTCGCTCGCTCTCCAGTCAAGAACATTCTTCCCTTTTCCTGTTTATCTGTGTGGTCTATTTGTTCCTGTTGAACTTCCTTACCTCTGTCGAAAAGTTCGTTGCTTTATTAAGAACCGAGTTCCAAATGTTGCCTTTTTTTCTGAACACTTTGTTGCTTATAAACAGACCCGTAGTTCAAAGCACTGCCTTTCGTTTCTGTTCAATCTCCTGCTACAACAGTTCAATGACAGTTAGAAGGATAAGGAATCACAAAACGGAGGAAAGTACATGTGGCATAGCCCAACTGACGGTGAGGACAACAGACTTGGTGAGGTGACTGACGAGGGCTTTTGCCGCTCTCTGTGATGTCTGGGGAATCTAAGTGCAGGCTGCTAACACTGGAGTGTTGACATGTGATAAGGAGGGGGACGCAGACAGACTCTTTGTCTTTTGTCCCGAAAAGACAACATTTAGAGTGGCAAAAGGCAGGACCTCCCACCCCACCCCTCCCTCCTTTAGCGAGAACACTGAACTCTTCTTGTTGCAGCAGGAGACACAGCAATCCAGGAGCAAATATACAGACGTAAAACCACTATAAAAAAATGGAAATAAAATATTAAAAAGAGAAAGAAACAGAAAATTAAGAACGGCAATACACAAAACAATATGAGGTATCCAAAAAGGAAATGTATCAATCGGCCTTTTTGCTCAACACTTTGCTAGCACAGAAGTAAGGTCTAACGGGGGGGGGGGGGGGGGGGGGGGCGCACGGGGTGTTGTCAGATAGCCGACACCACCAGACCACAAAGAGTCTCTGCATGAAGCGACGTTGTTCCTTTCAGATCGTTCAGCAGGAATTCGACGACTTCATTTCAAGCTCGCGAAAGTACATTACTGCAATGTAATGCTCAAACAATTCAAGGCAACAATTCAAGGCAACAACATGTATAGGTCGGCTGATCACGCCTTTTGCAAGTACTCCGGCCACGTCTCCACGTTGCTGCGGCAGACATGACAAACAGGATTCCGCCTGCCACTCAGAGCACGATGCTTTTTTTCGCGCACAGGATAAAATAATGGCTGATAGTGATTCAGAAAGAAATCCTGTTTGACTTCTAACCTTCTAAGAAAAAAAATAATCTCATAGAATAGAGTTTAGTCGGAGAGAAGCTGAATTAGAAACTAGATGGTGTACACTTTGTGTATTTTTTTTCGTCTTTGTCTATTAGATTTATGAATATTTATAGCCTATATATGCCGGGTAATATGATTTGTTGAAGTCAGTAAACTTGCTTGTATTTTGGGGAGAAGAGCCAGCGGCAGAGACCTTTTGAAACTGCCCTCTGTGAAATCCACTTTCTTGATTTATGCGCAGAAGAGTTCTCACATACAGAACTGGTAACTTCCTGTCAGAGACCACATTCTTCAACTTTGTTTCTACCGCTTTCTTTTCTCTGTCCATCTATTGGTGTATTCATCGGGCTGTGTGATTCGTAAAAAGAAAGAAAAATCGGCAAACTTCCTGATGATTGCCTCTAGTCAAGAACTCTTTCAACTGTGTACATTACTGTAAAGAAAATTCGTTTTAATTTTTGAAATTGTTCAATACTGCAGTGATTTCATTAGATTTATTGTCAGTCTCATGAGTCTCCGACGACCCCCCTCGTTATTGAAAGATGATTGTTATATATCAGGGATGCAGGGGGGCATGGAGACAAATATTCATATCTTCACAAAACACATCGCGCTCTCGCATAGGCACACGCTCTGTGTCACCCACATCGGGCATTACACAAATTACGTAACTTTACTCTGAGCCCCCACCCCCATCATCACACAACCCGTTTATCTGTATCATAGAAAATATAAACATCAGACAGATCATCCCAATTTGGATCCCCTTTTCCTCCGTGTGACTCTCAACTGACCAGGAAACACGCTCCAGCGCTATGGTTACTCACATATAAGCACAGAAAACAAGTGAACATTCAGAACTTGCCAGCTGGGTTCAACAGCTCGGTTCTCACACCAGTGAATATCACTAGGGTCGTGCTGACCTCACCGAAGTCAGCACACTATTGCGTCCGCCCGATTGGCCGAATCCCAGTTAAGGGGACACTGGCAGCGTAGCGGAGTTTCCACTGTCAGACCGAGTCACCGGACTCCACTTGCACTCCGCCCTCTCCACAGAAAGGGATCCTGTCGGCCTCTCCACAGAAAGGGATCCTGTCGGCCTCTCCACAGAAAGGGATCCTGTCGGCCTCTCCCACAGAAAGGGATCCTGTCGGCCTTTCCCACAGAAAGGGATCCCTGTCGGCCTCTCTCTCCCACAGAAAGGGTTCCTGTCGGCCTCTCCACAGAAAGGGATCCTGTCGGCCTCTCCACAGAAAGGGATCCTGTCGGCCTCTCCACACAGAAAGGGATCCTGTCGGCCTCTCCCACAGAAAGGGATCCTGTCGGCCTCTCCCACAGAAAGGGATCCTCTCGGCCTCTCCACAGAAAGGGATCCTGTCGGCCTCTCCACACAGAAAGGGATCCTCTCGGCCTCTCCCACAGAAAAGGGATCCTGTCGGCCTCTCCACAGAAAGGGATCCTGTCGGCCTCTCCCACAGAAAGGGATCCTGTCGGCCTCTCCCACAGAAAGAGTTCCTGTCGGCCTCTCCCACAGAAAGGATCCTGTCGGCCTCTCCCACAGAAAGGGCTCCTGTCGGCCTCTCCCACAGAAAGGGCTCCTGTCGCCTCTCCCACAGAAAGGGCTCCCGTCGGCCTCTCCCACAGAAAGGGCTCCCGTCGGCCTCTCCACACAGAAGGGCTCCCGTCGGCCTCTCCCACAGAAAGGGCTCCCGTCGGCCTCTCCCCCAGGTCTTCTGTTGCCGCAGACACCCCACCGTTGGTTGGCAGCTCCTGTATATAGATTTCAGCAGCCTTACACGTCTTGCTGTCTTCCCTCCCCACCCAGGAGACAATTCTCTACCGTGGTGGGCACCGAGACTACAGCCAACCTCCGCTTCACATAAGTCTTTGGCCTTGACCTTACCTGGCTGTATGTTCCTGAGCCCTCACTGTTACATGCTAGACCGCTGACTTCCCCAACACAATGTAAGTGCAGCAGCTTGCCAGAGTTGGTTGTAGATCCTGTGGTAGGTGTTCAGCTTGTTCAACTTGCAGACGACAAAATACACCAGGCGGTATGGAAAGAAGAGGATTTCTTTCATTTACAAGCGTTGAAGAATATAGGAACAAAAACTCAGCAATCAACTGACCTTCAAGTTCAGTAAGTCGTACAGGAACTCATTCGTACATGCAGCATCCCATATTCTACTAATGGCAGCTTTTCATCGACTAGATTCAAACTCAATAAAGCCTTGAACACTCCTGTGCTCGACAATGAGTAGAGCTCTTCCACAAATCTCATTGCTCTCTCCCTCCCAGTCGCACAGTTCTCATCCTTTGATATGTTATCTGATGAATATTCTCTCAAAAATACTCGATCATTCTTTTCTAGAATATTTCTGCATGTCGGTAAGCTCAACCAATGAAATCGCGACAAGCTTGTGTGAATGTGATTCGGTCAGCTTCTACAACATTCTCGAACCTTCGGTAATGCACTAGCAACTTACAAAGACCTGGTTCACATTCTGACATAACCTCGAATATTCCAATCGCAGTATCAATCGATCCGAAAACAAAACTGAACAATCTGGCATACGTTCACTTTCCAAATGTTCTAAATCAACAATAGCACTACACTGACCGAAAATACAGAGATCTAAACGCAATAAGTGAAAGGAGGCTTGCAATTCGTCATTATTGTTATGACGTCTTTCGCGCAAGTTCCTCCTCTCTTGTAGTTTCCCTTTTAAATTGTAACACTCAGCAAGACAGGATGGGTTCACTTTCCCTAGGTGAGTCATGCTTTTACTGGTTTTCTGAGCGTCTCGTGACCATTCTCAAACAAAGAGAACCAGCTTATACTGGTTCAGCTAATTGAATCACTGGTCACACACACCACGACTTACACAAAAAATAAAAGAGAAAGAGAGAAGAGAGAGAGAGAGAGAGAGAGAGAGAGAGAGAGAGAGAGAGAGAGAGAGAGAGAGAGAAAGCCAAACAATCAACAAAACAACCACAAGAACAACAAACCAACGCAATTCAACCAATGAATATCCCAATTATTTCAGTTAACTAATGGTATTACCGATCTCTCCTACACACACACACACACACACACACACACACACACACACAACGTCTAACACCAACAACTGCGAGATTCAAGCAACAAATCTCTTAATTATTTTGGTTCAACCAATGGAATCACTGGTCACCTGCACACACATTACGACTAACACTAACAGCTCTGAGATTCAAGTGATGAACCTCTGAATTCTCTTGGCTCAAGCAATGGAGTCACTAGTGCATTCCCCCCAGGCACAACAGAGTTGGGAACCGTGCAGTTAATGCTCAACATCCAATTCTAACTCATGTTCTATTCTCCGAAACTACTCATTGTACCGAAAGCCCAGACTTCTCCACAAACCAGGACCTGATACGTTAAGTGTTTACGTCGATCCTTTGCCGACAAGGTGCAAACCACCTAAAAGGTTGAAGCCTTCCAGGGCCAAGCAAGCCTGAATGGTCATCGAAATCCTGCAGGCCGACGGTCACTGAACTGAGATGTCGACACCCTGCCCCGATGCCTGTCCTCAAACGCACTGGAGAACCCAGCAAATAGCCATTGTGGAGGTGAGATGCCTTCGTCACCCAGATCCGGCAGTTTGATATGAATTTTCCTAAAGGACTGGAGGACATTCGGCCGACTCATTGCAGTCAGTAAGATTTTCTTTAACAGAAACATTTTCCACTCGCACACTTTTCCTGGACAATTCAATTTTGACGTCTATTTTGAGTGGTTTGACCGGTAGGAAAAAAACGGGGATTGTCGACAAAGACAAGCACATATTTCTTTCACTGAATAATTATGGTGGATATGGACCATAATCTGATAACAAAAATAAATATTTAATTCTTCTTGGGTCTAATAGGTGCATGTAAAGACCCGCTGATATGCTTCTGTAAGCCTGTTGTTCTGTACAGCTCCGCCTGTTGACAGTTTTACGGAGTCTTGCCTGATTGTCAAAAAAACTTTCTCCTATCGTCTAACACTAGTTATATAACCCTGCATTCAGTGCAGCTGGGAAACATTGAGGAATAGGACTAGATAGCATCCTGACACTACCGTGTTTGTTACCTCAGTCAGTTTGTTACCTCAGTCAGTTTGTGTTTTCACTCGTCCGTTGACTGTTTGCTTTTCTGCACTCAAGATAACACAAAAAAATACGACACCGATTTTATTAAAAGTTAGTGGAAAGATGGAAAGTGAAAAAAGGTGGGGATCCGTCACGAGATAATAACAAAGTGTGGATCCGTCATGGAGATCCAGAGCAAAGGTGGGGATCCGTCACGGAGATAATAACAAAGTGTGGATCCGTCAAAGCGTGGAGATCCAGCGCAAAGTGTGGATCCATCAGGTGGAGATCCAGAACAAAGCGTGGGTCCATAATGGAGATCCAGAACAAAGCGTGGATCCATCGTGCAGATCCAGAACAAAATGTGGATCTCTCGTGGGGATCAGAACAAGAACAAAGTGTGGATCCATCATGGAGATCAGAACAAAGTGAGGATTATCATGGGGATCCAGAACAAAGGGTGGATCCATATGGGGAACCAGAACAAAGGGGGGTCCATCATGGGGATCCAGAACAAAGGGTGGGTCCATCATGGGGATCCAACAAAGTGGTGGGGGATCCAGAACAAAGGGTGGGTCCATCATGGGGATCCAGAACAAAGGGTGGGTCCATCATGGGGATCCAGAACAAAGGGTGGGTCCATCATGGGGATCCAGAACAAAGGGTGGGTCCATCATGGGGATCCAGAACAAAGGGGATCCAGAACAAAGGGTGGGTCCATCATCCATCAAAGGGTGGGGATGGGGATCCCAGAACAAAGGGTGGGTACATCATGGGATCCAGAACAAAGGGTGGATACATCATGCAGATCCAACAAAGGGTGGATAGATCATGCACACCCAGAACAAAGGGCGGATACATCATGCAGATCCGGAACAAAGGGTGGCTCCAACATGGAGATCCAGAAAAAGGGTGGCTCCAACATGGAGAGGAGGACCGCTTGTTCTATGTCTGTGTGTACTGATTTTTTTTTTCTTCTTTGAAATCAATTTCTTTATTCTTGTTTGTTGTTTCAATCGCTTTGTTTCCTTTTAAAGTCATCCACGCCTTAAATGTTAATGGATGAACAACTCATCAACTTTTAATGCATTTGTGAAGATATGTGTGTTACTTTTTTGTAAGTTTTGGTCGCTAGTTACACTAGTTAGTCCCTTAGCGGGGCAAGGGCCGGATGAAAAAAAAGGCATGTTTGCTTATCTGTTGCCCCTAGGAATAAAGATTATCATCATCATCATCATCATCATCATCATCATCTTTCTCAAGGAGACAGAGATGAAAAAACAATCAAAGTTTAAACAGTGCCGTTCAGGATTCGGCTTTTCTCCGTTTAGGGGCAAGATAAATGTTGTCTTTATTGGTTGTGGATCAGAATGTAAAGTTTCTTCCTAATTACTTTTGACCGTTACTTTTTATTTGGATGTAGGCCCCACTGTGAGTTGTGACGTTTTATGATTCCTTTCATTCGATGCGCAGTTTTTAAGTGTTTCAGTGAAGCTTCATGTCGTTGGGAGCAGTACTTTGCTTCTCTTTGAGAGACCAAGCAACCTTACACTTTTTAGACCAAAACTTTTTTTTAGCACCTGTAATGCCTTCCCCAAGTTCGATTAACATATTAAATTCTGTACGACAATATTTTTCAAAAATTACGCAAAATAGTGTTCTACAACATATTACATGAATACACTTAATTCTGTCTTACACAACAATTTGATAAGTTAATTAGATTTTGATCTTCAAAATATTTAGTAAGAACACCATTGAAATAAATAACAAGCGAATAATCAAATAAATCGGTTGATAAAAGAAATGATGAATCATTCAAAGAAAGAGTAAACAAACTGGTCAAATTAAAAAAAAATTACACAGACAAAGAAAGAAATGAGAAAACACACGGGAAGGCTCTTTGCTTGCTATTTGTAGCTGTCCTGGCCTAATTAGACTTGCAAAGAAGAACACGAAGATGAAGCCGAAGAAGAAGTGGTAGTGGTAGTAGTAGTGGTGGTGGTGGTGGTAGTAGTAGTGGTAAAGTAGTAGTAAAGACACAACAGAGAGGCATCTATTAAAGCTTTGTTGAAACATTTTTACACACACACACACACACACACACCTACACACCTCTGCACTGAGCAGGATCTGAATCACCCACTACCCCCTCTCCATTTAGTCAAAGAAACAGAAAAATCTCACAATCCAAAGTCATGTTGCTTGTTCCCATTGGTGAAGTCAGCATACGAACCCCTGGCTTGGCTTTCAAGCAACGATTCATTTCTTCTTCACAACGTTTCGCTTACGGAAGACGACGACAAAAACCTGTCTTTGTGTGGGAAGGTCCGGAACATTTTTACAGAGGGAGTCACTGGTGCCGGGACATCGTACTTGTGTGAATATAACGCCCCCCCTACAATTTGTATGCGGGTGGAATTTTTCCCTAACGTGTTCCCTGCACTTCATGATGTGCCTGCAAACAGCTTACTTTCTAGCGGATTGTTTCTCGCTTTTCGCTTCTCGGCGTACTAAGCTCGCCGGTACATATACATATGTTTTACGTAGTGACCGTTTTAAAAAACCCACAATTAAAGTAGCTGCATTTTGTCTTCGGGAACAACACGAAAACAGTTTTGTGTGTGTGTGTGTGTGTGTGTGTGCGCGCGCGTGCAAGCGTGCGTGCGTGCGTGTGTGTGTGTGTGTGTGTGTGTGTAAGTCGGTGTGCGCGCGCCTGCGCGTGTGCCTACATTTGTGAGCGAGTACGTGAAATGATCACACACCCCCAGATTTGTCCCTAAACGTCCGATGAGGGGAAGGCCAAAGCCAATCCCTGACACCGGGCAGAGTGTACCTCGCTCCTTTCACCTTTTCACCTGGCCAAACAAACCTGCAACTGTCACAGCTATTGATGTGTACACTGAAGAACGCATTCTCAGCCCCTACCCCATAGAAACTACCCCTGATCTGATCATCCCCTGAGGAGGGCTGTTCCACTATCTTCCCTCTCCCTCTCAGCTGAACTTCACTCACTCACCCTCCCACCGTCAAACACAGCGCCCCCGACTCCTCCGCCTGTTTGAAGGTGACCTGGTCTCTTATGATCCTCCCCCCTCTTAATTCCTCCTCCCACCATCCTCACACTCCTTCCCTCACCCCTCACTCCCATTCCCCCCCCCCCCCCCCCCCCCCACACACACACACACACACACACTACTCACTGCAGGCACTCTCCTGCTTTGAAAGCTGAACCATAGCCCGGTATAATTACCCAGACTGGACAGCTAGGCAGACAAAAGTTGAAAAGGGGGCTGTATCGAGGAATGAAAAAAAAAGAGATATACATACAAATAAATAAAGACGGGTATAAAGAAAATGGAAGAAAGACCGCAAAATGATTCGACAAAAGTCTTCACAGCAGATGAGAATCCGATGAGATCCTATGAGGGAACACAAACTTAGGGCTGTCATTGCACACAAAGAACACGGCACAATCCTGTTGTTCATAGCCCAGCCGACCATGAATATAAAAAAAAAAAAAAAAAAAAAAAAAAAAAAAAAAAAAAATAAAAGATTCAGAATAACTCTGACAAAATCATCTGCAAGGATAACAAGTTCACCACAATAATTAAAAAAGAAATATAATAAGCACTCTCCTAGTTGTAGTCATCGTCGTCATCGTCGTAGAAGTTGCGCTAGCAGCAACAGCAACAGCGGCCATGATAACAACAGTAGAGTATCAAGAGCAGGAACTATAAGAATAGTAAAGTAGTTGTAACAGCAGGATCAGCAGACCAACAATAAGAGGAGCAGCGGTAGTAATAGTAGTAGTATAACGGCAACAGCAGACGGAGAAACAACTATAGCAGCTATAGTGGTTATAATAGCAATAACATCAACTGCAGTATAGCGGCAAATGGAGCGCCCAATGGATTATAGTCCTCATAGTAATGACAGCAGCAGGAGCATCAATGATAGCAGGCACTGGAGTTATGGTAGTGACGGCAAGAGCAGCAAGTGTAACCGTAACAGGAGTTAGTTTTGTTCATAGCAATAGCATCAGAGGCAGAATCTATAGGAGCAGCGATACAAAGGGTGGAAGTAGTAGGGGGAGAAGGAGCAGAATCTATAGGAGCAGCGATACAAAGGGTGGAAGTAGTAGGGGGGGAAGGAGCAGAATCTATAGGAGCAGCGATACAAATGTGGAAGTAGTAGGGGGAGAAGGAGCAGAATCTATAGGAGCAGCGATACAAATGGTGGAAGTAGTAGGGGGAGAAGGAGCAGAATCTATAGGAGCAGCGATACAAATGGTGGAAGTAGTAGGGGGAGAAGGAGCAGAATCTATAGGAGCAGCGATACAAATGGTGGAAGTAGTAGGGGAGAAGGAGCAGAATCTATAGGAGCAGCGATACAAATGGTGGAAGTAGTAGGGGGAGAAGGAGCAGAATCTATAGGAGCAGCGATACAAATGGTGGAAGTAGTAGGTGGAGAAGGAACAGCAGCAGCGGCGGCCAACATTAAAGAAGGGGCAGTAGTACGAGTGGTAGACAGCATCCACACAGCAGCAGCCAGGACAGCACACCACAGATAACCGTAGCACGCGCAAATATTACAACAGCAGCCACAGCATGACCAGCTATTATGGAGGCAGCAGAAGAACAATAGTAGCAGTTGTAACGGAGCCAGCTGAAGGAGCAAAAGTTTTAGCAACACCAGTGGTCAATATAGCAGAACCATCAACAGCAGCAGAAGTAGCAACTGACTATAGCAGCAGCATTAGTGGTGGTCAAGTAGCTGGAGCAATCATGATGACTGCAGTAGTAGTCATATCAGTAATATTAACAGAACGGTCTGAGCAAATACTAGTTGCGGTGGTAGAAGTAGCAGCATCAGGAGCAACTATTATAGCGGAAACAGTAGCACGTTTTATCAGCATTGGTAGAAGAAAGAGTTATGGCAGCTGTAGTAGTAATAGTAGTTGTAGCATAAGCAAGAATTGTAGCAACAGTAGGAGTAGTAGTGGAGCAGCAGCAGCAGCAACTGCAGCAGTAGTAAGTAGTAGATATGACTATAGCAAAGCAGGAGCGGAGGCAGCAGCAACACTGACAGCAGCAGCAACAGCAGGGGCAGAAGCAGCAGCAGCAACAGCAGGGACAGCAGCAAAAAAAATAGTAAAGCAATGGCAGTAGCAGAAGCAGCAGCAGTGACAGTAGTAGCAGCAGGAGAGCAGGAGTAACAGCAGAAGCAGTTTGACAGCCATAGAAACAGTGACAGCAGCACTAAGACAGCAGCAACAGTAAAAGTAGCAACAATATTCATTCGTTTGAGAGATTAGTCATATTCGAATCAGAGAGTGCTCTCTCTCTCTCTCTCTCTCTCTCTCTCTCTCTCTCACACACACACACACACACACACACACACACACACACACACACACACACACACACACACACACACACACACACACACACACACACGCACGCACGCGCACGCACGCACGCACGCACGCACGCACGAATATTCAGTCTTTGGGGGTGGTTAGGTGGAGGGAATGGGATGGGCATCAAAGATGACCATGAAAGCCAAATTAATGTTAACGAACATACTCATTCTCTGAAGAAGAGTCAAATGTAATGCAAGTCTGTGGTGACCGTGTATTTGAGAAAAGATAGGACTTACTGTACATTAGAAACTCGAAAAACAAGCAGTTTGAATGCAAAACAATTTGTTTGCTAGGAGGAGAGAAAAGAAAAGTGAATCAACCCATTGATCCATTTGTGGAAACAGCCTTAAAAAAGCTGGTGATAAATGAAACAAAAGCTGTGTGGTTATCGGACACAAATATACTGTTTCATGCCGCAACACCGTGCTGAGGAGAATGGATGTCAGTGAAAAAGTCAGTGTACCGTATGTAAAATCGAATAGAATCCAACGGCCACTCTTTTTTAATATTATACTTTTTCTGGCCGTTTTGGTAGCGTTGTAAAGCCTATCTAATTAAACGAAATACAAAATCAAATTAGAATCCAACGGCCACTCTTTTAATATTGTACTTTACCTGGCCGTTTTGGTAGCATTGCAAAACCTAATTAAAAGAAATACAATACTATCAAAAAAAAAAAAGAAAACAAAAAGTACACTAATTTTACACTGGTTATGTGTGGACTTGGAAATACAAACATATCAAAACTTTATCTTTAATATCATGGGTAAAGTTTCATATTCACAAACTCAAAATCGGTTCAAAATCAGACTAAGCTTTGCGAAAGACGAATGGTATCAATATCGTGTAAGGAAGTACACACATTCATGAAGCGAAACATTGATGAATTTGAGAAACAAATGAATACTGTATTCAGTGATGGGAGAGCAGACAAAGGTGAGTAGGTGTCACAACCTACATCAAAAATGAGTGACTGATAACATGCTTATATCATCAATTTCATAGCGACATAGATTTTGCCCTACCGCTACGTGCACGTGCAAATGAACGAGTCGATTATCTTGTTTGGATTTGATGCTGATTGCGAGTCAGATGAGGTATCCGATCATATTTTACAACTGGTAAAGATTACACATATGTATGCAAAATTGTGTGTGTGTGTGTGTGTGTGTGTGTGTGTGTGTGTGTGTGTGTGTGTGTGTTACACAGTTAGATACCTCAATATCCGCATTTTCTGTATTACTAAAAATATTGCTATGAAACCAGAAAATACGTGGCTTGCACTAATCATGGAATCGGTATCATCATAGTTGTTATCATATAATTTTTTTTGTTTGAAAGTTGATCTTTAGCAACTGTGGTTGACAGACGCACACTGTGCAGCAAAATTTTGTTGGACTCTCTCTCTCTCTCTCTCTCTCTCTCTGATTATTTCAATTGTTCACGTGGTATAAAACAAGGATATCTGCTCAGTCCCCAGTTATTTGCTTTTTTATTCATGAGCTTGCAGTAGAGATTTCAGAGAAAGGGAAGCATGGGATTCAAATGTTACCAGGGGCTACTTAGCTATTTTTAGGCTGTTTGCTGGTGATGTTGTTCTCCTTGCGGATACACCTGCTGGTTTGCAGAAACAGTTAGACGCTTTGAAAAAGGTATCTGATAGATTGCAACTGACAGTAAATTTAAGCAAAACTAATATCATGCTTTTTTGAAACGGTGGGCATTTAGCACAACATGAAAGATGGTTCCACGGCAGATCAGAAGTTAAAGTGACAAATAGTTGTGA
>JADBJO010000616.1:273866-278866 GCA_016801955.1 Conus betulinus | reverse complement strand
ATCATTACATTTTGGACACTGCAAACAAAGCCAGCTTCACCTGGCACCATAGTCATCTCACAGATATGATAAACGCACCATTTTTGTGGAATAGTATGATATCTTCCGGTTTTTATCAGTAATTTGTGACAGCTAGATTCTGAATATGATAAAGATATGTCACTAGCATGTTGATAGTTGCCTGATATTTACACAAGGCAAGCAATTTCCATGTTGTACAGCTATGCAAGCCAGTAACTTCTTTCCGTTGCGTTGTGCTAAAAAAAAATGCTTTATGTACACATTTGGCAACTTTCAATATCAAGCGTAATCGATATTTAAGATGGTGTCCAGGCTAATCGTAAATGCATCCCCCCCCCCCCCCCCCCCCCCCCCCCCCCCCCCCTCACTTTGATTTTGTTTCTCAAAATTGCCCCACTGGTCTTCAATTGAAAAGATCTATACTGTAAACAGAGAACCATAAAGTTCTTCCATTAGAATGAGGTTCTTGTCAATTGAGAAGACCTATACTGTAAAATAGATCACCATAAAGTTCTTCCATTAGAATGAGGTTCTTGTCAATTCAGAAGATGTATACTATAAAATATACTATAAAATAGAGAACTATGAAGTTCTTCCACTAGAATGAGGTTCTTGTTTCAAAAACTCATTGTGAATTAGTTCCACTGCGATGTGAGGATTGTGGTTGGTTCCTGAGGCGCAGACGTTGACAGTCTATCGGCGCATAACTGCGTTTGAAAAGTTCCTACTTTGCTGTTAAGCCTACGAGGAGTCAGGAGGTGGAGACCACCACAGTGAAATGTTGGCATTGTTAACAGTATATCAATACCTTGTGATTGCTGTGTCACACAATGTCTGCAGATCATTTCCAGACACAAGCCAACCCGTGTCCAGCGAAACAATCCTAATTTAATTACACCACAGTGGTATACACAAAGAAATACTTTGCTCACATAAGTCGTATTAAATATACATTGTACAAAAAAAAAGTCCCCACGTAGGTGTGACAGGGTTAGTCCTGCGTCTGGTGGTCCTTGATTTGACCAGTGTGTTGACTCCAGTGTTTCCCCTTTCTCAATCCATCAGAGACGTCTTGGCATTTCTTTTCAATCCGGATAACGAGTAGAAAACTATGCCGGCTGTCACTTCTCCGGACTGTCACCGTTCTCACACCCCAACATTTCAACACTATGCAGTGACACTAGTTTAAGATGAAAATTTCAAAATAAACGTCAATAGACAAATCGTGTTTTTGTTGCTGACTGTAACAACACTACTACTACTTTTCTTAACATTGTAAGAATTTGATTATGACAAGAAGAAACCTCTGATTTGACCCTTCATAGTCAGCTAGGCTACAAAGAGGAACTGAATAGATATTAAGCTTTATATCACGATTTATGTTTGCCATGCACGGATATGCCTATTATGAATGTGTGAACATCTCCGCGCACTGTCTTCTTTTTCTGCGCACATGTAAGCTCTCTTATTAATTGAATAAAAAATGTGAGGACAGAAAAAAAAAAACTACTACTACTACTACTACTACTACTACTACTACAACAGCACACACACACACACACACACACACACACACACACACACACACACACAATAAGAGAGATAAACAGATCGCGCGCGCGCGCGCGCGCGCGCGCGAGAGAGAGAGAGAGAGAGAGGGGTATCTTTCTCTGACTTTCTTTAGATCTCAACCCTCAAAAAAGCACCACTTTTACCCTGCCGCCGCCACCACCACTCCGCCTCCCCCACCCCCCCCCCCCCCCCCCACTTCTTCTCCTTCAATTGAACGTATTTGGCAGTTTCTATCAGCCTTGTACACGAAAGCAATCAGTAATCGAACAGATCACACGGTGCACACACCTTCAAACCTCAAACGACGTCATTGAAATGCGAGCTGAAGACGAAATGCCAAAATGATTGGCACTTTTGCCTTTTGGACGGTCTGAATCTCACTGACACTTGAATTCAGCCCAACACATTTCCACTCACCTTTAAATGCGTTTGAAATGGAGAGGCATAATACAAAATGTCTTCTTCTTCTTCTTCTTCTCTCTCTCTCTCTCTCCAAAATGGAAAAACGTAATGAGCTCTCTCTCTCTCTCTCTCTCTCTCTCTCTCTCTCTCTCTCTTGTGAGGTAAGGTATCTGTTGCAACTCTTCAGAATGATTCAGCTGTTTACGGTCTTCGACGAACTTGGAATAATGATATTCCGTCCGACGAGTGCAGTGTCTGCTCGCTTTTATTGCGCGTCAGTTGTAACTCTCTCTCTCTCTCTCTCTGTCTGTGTCTCTCTGTGTGTGTGTGTGTGTGTGTGTGTGTGTGTGTGTGTGTGTGTGTGTGTGTGTGTGTGTGTGTGTGTGTTTTCATGCGCACGGCACTTCGCCAATGTCATAAAGAGACATACTTCGTAATCAGAAAAAAAAGTTAATTTAAGTGAATAAATGAATGAAACTGTAGACAAACTAATATAAGTAAATCAAGGAATAGAGACACCAATGAAATGATGAACAAATCAATGGAATGATTAATCAATGAATGAAATACTAGATTTATCAATGAATTATGAACTGACTAAACAGAGAAGGAAGAAACAAATAAAGTGTGAATAAACGATGAATGAATGAATAAAAAATAAATACATAAAGAAAGAAAGAAGTCAATATACTGACATATCAATCACTCACTTCTACATGAATTTAGTGTTGAATAGTCATTGTGCTCTCTGTGTATCAAACAGTAGGCCTATGTTCGGATTCTTCAACTGATCAATATCAATTGATTCGTGAAAAAGAATCAACTGATTCATCGGCCAAACAATACCAAGTGATTTATCAAACATTAATTGATGATTCACCAGACAATATCAATTCACTCATCACTCCAGTAATATCAAGTGATTCATAAAACATATCGCTCGTATTGTGCATAGCCCACCAGGCGATGTGATGTGATTTTGGAATTTCTGGAAGAGATTCATATTGCAACAAAATTTCCGGCGTGTTTTTAGAAATTGTGAATGAATGACTCGTGGGTTGACCTTGACGTGGTGCCTGCCCTGATATGGCCCTTTGCGGTCGGCTGGGCTATAAGCAACATTACCTTACCTTACCAAGCCCACCAGGAAAAAGGGAGAGCAGCGGCCCCAGCATTCCATTGGTTGAAGCAGCGAGCTTGCCAGCACATGGTTGCCAGTCCTCAGCATCAAACAGAGGCCTGTTCGTCCCATCTGGCTGTTAGGGTGCTGTCCGGGTAGTGTTGGGTATGTCCCCTGTTCTATCCTGCACCCTTCTCGTTCCATTCTCCTGGAAGAGTCATCCCTGTGAGTCATGTGTCTGGAAGAGGCGTGAATTTCCTCCCTAACTGACCAAATAATTATAAGAGCATTTGAAAAGGGAGTTGAAAGAGAATAGAAGAGAAGAGAGAGAGAGAGAGAGAGAGAGAGAGAGAGAGAGAGAGAGAGAGAGAGAGAGAGACAGACAGACAGACAGACAGACAGACAGACAGACAGACAGACAGACAGACAGACAGACACAGACACAGACATACAGACATACAGACAGACAGAGCATGTCTTCCATGACTGACCAAATAATCATGAGAATTTGGAAAAGGGAGGAGAGGGAGAGAGAGAGAGAGAGAGAGAGAGAGAGAGAGAGAGAGAGAGAGAGAGAGAGAGAGAGAGACACAGAGACACACAGACAGACAGACAGATAAGAATAAATCTGACAGACTGACATAAAGATACCAACCATATTCGACACGTTTGTTTGCAAACCACCATCACTTTCATTCTCCCTCCTCCAACAGCCCTCTATACTTAATACTAAAACCCTCAGCCCACCCAACTCTCTCTTGGGTGGGCTGAGGGTTTTAGTATGTAAGTATAGAGCTGGTGAGGTGTCACCTCATGAACCAGAAATCCAGGCTGTTCACATCGTCCGCGCTTCGCCTGGTACCTCACGTGACACTTTGAAGTGGGTCTCATCAAGAAGACATTTATCACAGTTTAGTACCCAGTTACACTGCGTGAAGACGAAAGCACACTGTAGCGGGTACTGTGGTGCCACCAAAAGGGACAGAAGTAGGCCATTTATATTGCAAAATAGTTAGCTTACAAAAAGTATTTTGTACCATTGAACGTCGTTTTCAAAGCGATTCTCTCTCTCTCTCTCTCTCTCTCTCTCTCTCTCTCTCTCTCTCTCTCTCTCTCTCTCTCTCTCTCTCTCTCTCTCGTAACTGCTGTGTGTTTTTAGACACAGCTGAAGAAGGAAATGTTTGAGAAATTCTGTTACAGTCTCTTCTCTGGGTTTTCTGTTTTTTTTTTTTTTTTTTTTTTTACTCTTTGTTTCTTTTTTCAATTGTTACTTTTAAAACAAATTTCAAGCTTGTATAAAAGAAGTTGTATAAATGGACATAGAAAATAATACCGTTCCATTTCTTCCGTTTTCTTGGTTTCCTTTTCAATTCGTTTATATGTTTGTAGTTTTCTTTTCCTTTTTCTTTTTATTATCTTTTCTTGTGTGTTTGTAACCTTAGTACTGGAGTTTGCTGTTGTTATTTCCACTGCTTTAGTGGGCCTTTACCCCCCCCCCCCCCCCACCATCTCTCTCTCTCTCTCTCTCTCTCTCTCTCTCTCTCTCTCTCTCTGTGTGTCGTTTTAGGAAAGGACAGGTATCATCGATTGTTCTTGGTGTTTGGTTTTTATTCCGTTTTTAACCCCTTTTTCCATATTAAAAAATATTATATATATTCCTTGGTCCCAATAGCATGGAACTGATGTCATGGCTTTTTCTCATCTGATTTTTTTTAAAGACAGGACAAATTCAGCGCGTGCTTCTTCTTTCTACCATCAGCGTTCATGTCATGGTGAAATCCTTTTCTCTCAGTTGTTTTCCATCGTTGATGAAATCCTTTTCTCTCAGTTGTTTCCCATCGTTGATGAAATCCTTTTCTCTCAGTTGTTTCCCATCGTTGATGAA
>JADBJO010000616.1:263866-268866 GCA_016801955.1 Conus betulinus | reverse complement strand
CCAGCCACAGTTCAGAAGACTACTGTCTGGGGTTGTTGAAGTCCTGCTCCTTTCCACAGGGCCACCTGACAGTGACCTTGTAAGACGTTGCTTCAAAACTGGTCATGGTCGGCGCTAGACTGCTCAGTTAGGGTGCAATGTGGCGTTTCAGTTTGATCTTATATCAGAAGATCTCAGCGAGCCTGGTTTTCAGGTCTGTTCCCTGATCAGAGCTGTGCAGCGTGGAAGTCTCCAATCCACCCTCTTAAGACTTGTTATCCCTGAGGCCCCTTCTCCCCATTCTTCACTCCAGTATTCCCATAACAACCACCCCCCCCCCAACCAACCATTTTTTTTTTTTTTGTTTTTTTTTTTGTTACTATTCTTCCCCGTCGTTTACGCAAAAACAGACAACCCAGTTCATAACCCTGCATGCTTTGACACACACACACACACACACACACACACACACACACAATCTACCCCCATCCGACTCGCATCCTATAGATTTTCTCATTGCACATCTTGATCAGTCGAGGTGAATCTCTCCGTCATTCAGTTAATGATCCACTCACACTGTCAATCGGTCGTAAAATGTTTGATGCATCTTAATCATTGGGGGTTTTACGCGTTAAACCAAAAATAGACAGCTTCGGTCTTCCCCGGTAAGTCTGTTCCATTTCACATTGGTTGCTTCGTGACGTCAGCCGGCGGCGGTATGACAGCTGGCATTTGTTATGACCGACCTACCACCCCTGTGCGTCAGTGGAATGGTCTGATCTGCATCACGTCGGCCAGACTCGGACAATGGCAGCGAATACCTAAAACATTTCCATGGTATTTCCGCATATCGCTTTCTGCTAAGAGTTTCCCAGCATATCAAACTTGGCCTCCGAAGAATTTGAAAGAAAGACATATTAAGATTCGAAATCAGGTTAAAAAAACAAACAAACAACAACAAAAACTTGATATGTCTTTCAAAAGAAGGTATTATGCGTTTTTTCACACTTCCAACACTTGGACAACAAAGGCCAGTTGGTTGTTGTCCCCAGTTCCATGAGGCTGGTGTCACTCATGATACATGTTCAGCTGGCTGGGCTGCCCTCTGAGGTTACCACACATGCCAGTTTTGCTGTTTTTTCTCCTGAACGAGACTGGCCCCACTGCCTGCACTCAACCCTAGCCCTCTCACGAACCACCACGTGTGCGCTTCAAATCAACAGTTCGGAACTGTCAGTGATGGAGCGTGGCGAACAGACGTACACGCGCAAACAGAGGCATAGATACAGGAGGCTGGTTCAACAGAAATGTGAGAATTCCTACGATATGCGCAATGGAACTCTACTTAGAAAATGCCAAATATTTGTTGATGGAGGGATAGGATGGGAGGAGATCGAGACAACGATGAGAAGAGGAGGAAATGAGGGGATGGTCCAGTCATCTCCCGGACTTATTTCAGTGAGGCATGTATCTCTTGCTTCTTTCACATAGACAAACCAACAAAATTGCTAATGATTCTTCTTATGATGTTTCATACGAGTCAGAGGGTGTAACTGTTTTTTGGTGAAAGTGGATAAATAATAATGGCTGAACATAATTCAGAAAAGTTTCCTTTTTGACCTCTCGTCCTGTAAAACAACATTCATCTTCTTTATATCCAAGATGAAATTGAACAGAAAGAAGCTGACTTGTTATCTAGATTGTGTAAACTCCATCTTTGATTTCACCTCTATCTCTTTCATTTATAAGTTGTAAAGAGTATGTCGGGATCAAATGGTAATAAGTGTCGCCCACTGACAACTGGTCCGAGTCTGGGAAGCCTCAAAGACAAGCAGGTCACTCAGTGAGTAAATGGCATCAGATAACGCCGCCAACCTTGAAGCTTAGGACGGAAGAGACAGTAGATGCCATCTTTGTTTACACGGCCATAGCAACTGAACCTAAGGTGTTTCTTGCTTATCCTTTAACTTGAAGTCAGTGTCATCTATTTATGTGCCACATGACAACCAATTTAAATTCGATTTTTTCTTCCAGACGATGGAAACTTTGTATTTGAGAGAGCAAAGATTAATGTGCGTGGGCCTAACTGTCTATAGACTGACTCAATTCGGCTATTCGGAAAATTTTCATTGTGTCTGAAAGTTGCTTCCCCTTCTTATCTTTATATGCCTGTCAGGATACATGCTAGGTTCTTCCTAACAGACAAGAGTAAAATGAAAGCAATGGCAAGGTCACTTGTGAGTTCTACAGCTTGAAATGTGACGTGAGCTAAGGGTAGTTCAGGTCCGATCCAAAGCTCCAGATTAGCCTCAAAACACTGCACGTCGTCTGTTACGCTGAACTGTCTTTTTTTTTTTTTTTTATTTAACAGAAACAGGTAAGGGGGGAGGGGGGGGGGGGGGGGGGGGGGACAGACGGAGAGACTATATGGAAAGGACGACGTTAAAGTATAGATATCAAATCCATCACTGACAGCTATGGGAACCACTGGGTTCTGTCATTTTAAACAAAACCGTTAACTTAAACGTATGTCCATTCAGAGTCGGCTCCATGCGTAGAACCGAGGGTCACAGAGAAGGAAGAGGGACTAGTGCCATGAAATGCCTGGACTGCTGTCCAGCTCCACCCCTGCTGGATGACGTTTCCGACGGAATGGTCTTCATATCACGTGATACATCGAATTTCTGTACATTTCTTCGCGATTGGTCGGAAGAGCCGTCAGTTATCCACCTCCACGTGTGATTCAAGAAAAAGCAACTCAGCGCAGTACGCCTCTTTCTGCCTCCACAGTAGGCCTAGTGCTAAACTGCTTATTTCACATCAGAAGACTGAGTTTGTGGACGTTCCACAGTATTGCTAAACTGGTTATTCACATCAGAAGACTAAGTTTGTGAACGTCCCAAGACACACACAATCTTGGTAGTCAAGGGCTACAGCCAGCTGTTCACAACACCATAACAATATCCAATGCCGTTACCCTTGCTGCCCTGCTTTCGTGGTGACCTCTGCTGCCATGTCCTCTACACAGTCAAGCCCGAGGCCAGTTGCCGTCACAGTTGTCTCTATCGGCCAGCTCGTGGGAACTGTCGTTGGATGGACATGGTGCCACCCTCCTGAGGGGTACATCCATTCACACAAGCTCCGTAACTGAGCTGTAAGTTTCGTCAGTGGGGCGTTAGTGAGTGGTGTCTTCCATCATTAACTACCACCGAAATGATTCCGCAGTAGTGCGGTTTCTCCTTAGGTGGGTTGCCTCATGACAGCTGGATATTGAACGTCCGGTGTGGACTGCTAGCACAGCTACGGGGCAAAACGTAGGTGAGCTGTGAACGGGAAGTCAGAATTATTGACGTTGGGATAGTGCTCTTCAGGGAGACACACAGAGAGAGAAAGAGAGAGAGAGAGGGGGGTGGGAGGGAGTTATCGACATGTTCACCAATCTGTGTGTGTGTGTGTGTGTGTGTGTGTGTGTGTGTGCGCGCGCGCGCGTGTGTGTGTGTGTGTGTGTGTGTGTGTGTGTGTGTGTGTGTGTGTGTGGTGTTTGTGTGTGCGCACACGTTTTCATCTGCTTCATTCTCTCCTGTCCATTACTTTACCCGAATTGTGAGGCGTTTGTTTTTTTTTATTAACTTCCATCAAAACTTCATCCTCACCTGTTGACAACTTCATCTGGCATGCAGGTTGTGTGTGTGTGTGTGTGTGTGTGTGTATGCGTGTGTGTGCGCGCGCGCGCGCACGTGTGTGTGTGTGAGTGTGCGTGCGTGTGTGTGCGCGTGCATGTGTGTATGCGTGTAGGCTATATGTGAAAGTTTTCAGAGGTTCATTGCACGCTCACCTTTTACCCCACATACAGGATTTTTTTTCCCTTTCAACTTCATCAGTGTCAGCCCGACCTTTTCATCTCAAGACCGATTTGGTGTTTGTTACTGTTGTTGATGTTGGAAGCTTTGGGTCCACGTCATTCTCGTCCTTTCATGTCATAATATGACAATCAGGCTGGTTTGTTGGTTTACTAAACTGTCGTCACACTAAGCCTCATCCGTTCACTTTCATTTTACCACACATGTAAGGAATGTTGCTTCTTTTCACTTTTTTATTCTTTTCTTTTTATTTCATTTGTTTCTAAGCTTTCATAAACGTCATCCCTTATCTAACACACAATATGTACTTTTGAGGATGATTTGTAGAATCATTTAGGATCTGAAGTTTAGTGATCCACGTAGACAGCCCCATATCCAAATCAAACGACCATCAGAATATAACGCTTACTTCAATATCAGACCGGAAAAGTGCAGTATGCCTACAAGCAGATAAACAATCAGGTCAGCTTACACTGGTTTCGTTCGTAAGAAATGGCAGCACACATCAAAACGGTTCTCTTCACACACTGTGAATTGACCACTTCAAACACCATATAACCTATCCCCAAACTGCATGAGTTATTATAAGATATGTGTTCGGGTCATTTCTATGCAGGAACAGGAGTCCCATTCTGCATTATTCAACGTGTGTTTCTTGCTGGATCACGGCCGTTCATTTTAATAAACAAAGTTCCTATCGCCTCTGTGTGTTGGTGTCTTTGTGTGAACTGTGGTGTGTGTCTCTGTGTGCTCAGTACACCTGAACAGTGATCAGTGTGTGTATTTTGGTCCAACTTAATAATAAAGTGAGATGTTCTCACCCAATTCTCACATGGACTTTCCTGTCTACACTGTCTTCTCTTCTCTTCTCTTCACTTTGACAACAGGCCTATGGATTGAAACATCAGTCTCCACTCTCCAAAGGATTCAACTACCACCAAAAGGTTTCTTTAAACTTCATTCCTTTTTCATTTTCTTTGTGTTTTTCTTTTTTCAATGAGAGCCCCATCCCCATCTTGTCGCTCTCATGAAAATGTGTGGAATGTGAGAACTGCGGCCCAGTGATAATCATAGAATGAGCTTGGAGTCACATTCAAGTGAGTTATTAAGTTTGCAATATTTCATGAAAACGATCATAATCAAAATATGAGAAAAAAAAAA
>JADBJO010000616.1:258866-261366 GCA_016801955.1 Conus betulinus | reverse complement strand
GGAGAGAGGGGATGAGAGGGTGGAGATGGGGGAGGGGGGGGGAGGACACGTGGTGGTGGTGGTGGTGGGTGGTGGTGGTGGTGGCAGCGGGAGCGGGAGGGATAGAGAGAGAGATGGTGAAAGGGAGGAGGGGGGAAGCCAGGGATGGGACACAGGAAGGGAGGAGGGAGCACAGGGGGAAAGAACAGCCAAGCAGGAGAGGGGAGAAGGGGAGGGGTGGAAGACAGAAGGTGAGGAGGAGGGTTTGGGGAAGCAAACACAGGAGAGAGGGGGCGGGCGAAGGGGGAGCAACCAATGCAGAAATCTGGTCTGATGTTCTGGAAACAAGTCAAGTCAAGTCAAGTCAAGTCAAGTCAGGTCAAGTAAACTTTATTATCTCAATGTGAGAAATTAATTTGTGGTCGCACACATTCACAGCAAATAAACAATAATTTTTTCACATTACCCATTTTCTCACATATGACATACATTCATATAAAGGAATTTGGATTTCAATTAAACAATCTCTCGGTTCATAAAAAATCAATGGACAGGGGAATAAAACTTTGTTAAATCTGACACTTCTGCATTTAACCGATCGATATCTTCGTCCTGACTGAAGAGGGTCATACTGATTTGCAAGAACGTGGGTCTGGTCACACGCAATCTTCTTCGCTTTACAAACAACACGGCACCTGTACAGCTCACTCAGACTTTTTTGTCTCTCACCAACGATTTTTCCTCCCACGTTCACCACTTTCTCAAGCACATTTCTACTCTTCACAGTCAACCCACCATACCAACACATAAATGAGAAAGTTAAAACAGATTCCAAGAAGCATGAATAAAATGTCCGAAGGACATGTGAGTCAGTATTATACTGGGCACATCAAGAACCAATCCCTTTCATGTGAATGTGACCATACAGCCAAGCACTGGTGAGATTTGTGGCTGATCAGGGGTAGAGGGTAGGGGGTGAGGGTTAAAAGTGGATGGGGAAGGAGAGAGGGCGATGAGGGTAGGGTGGAAAGGAGGGATAGGGTGAAGGCTGAACATGTGGTGAAAGGAGGGAGGGAGGAATGGAGGGGAGGGGAGGAGGGGGGTGGGGAAGGGAAACAGGATGGAAGGCTTGGGGGAGAGGGTGAAAAGATAGAGGGGGGGATATGGACAGGAATGAAGAGGAGGACAGGAAAGGGGGGAGGGGGTTCAGGGGGGAGACAAAGGGGAAGAGAACAGGGCATGGGGGAGGGAAGAAAGGAGGGGTGATGGGGAAGGGGTGATGGGAGGAAGGGGGGGGGGGGGGGGGGGGAGTGGAACAGAGCATACATGTAAGTGTGTCCACTCTAGCCGGACATATACTCTGAAAACTCTGTACTGATGGCATTCTGAACTGAACAATGTCTCTTTCTTTATATCTCTCAGTCCCCTCTCTTCCCCAACTCTCTCTCTCCTACCTCCTGCCTTGCCCTAAATTTCACCCACTCCCATCCTCCCTTTCCTCTCTCTCTCTCTCTCTCTTTGGGGGTGGGGGGGGGTGGGGGTGGGGGCAACTTTGCAGCTGTCTCCTCCTCAGTTGCTTCTGACTAGGATATTCTTTTTCAGAATTCTTCTGTTTTCCCCCTCACCCCTTGGTGCTATGGCAGGACGACCTCCGCCGGTGTCAGACCTGGACTGGCTGTTCTAGGTGACTGACTCTCTCTCTCCCTCCTTTTCTACACACACTTCATTTTCAAGCCATGTATGAATCACTCTCACCCCCCTTTGCTGCCACATAACCTACAATTTGCTGTGCATGCTAACTTCCTTCTTTCTTTCATGACATGCTTGCAGTCTATGACACACACAACTGAATATCCCTTTTGACAAATCTTACATAAATGTCAGCGAACCGCCCAGAGAAACGTGGACAAACAAGTCACAAGACAAAACACAACGCGTCTCGACCTCTTAGGTCTTCCTCAGGTGAAACAAAAACCAAAAAAATAACGAAAATGCCCTTAGCTTTGATCGCTTCAGATTGCTTCTGAGTTCAGCGCAAGGAAGAAGGCGTTGAATGCAATGCTTTTCTCTGGGCGGTTCGCTGACATTTATTTAGGATTTGTTTAGATTTCCGCCTGCAGTCGTTTCACTTTGCAACTACATCCCTTTTGGTTTACAACATCCAGCTCACTTTCCACCCTCCTCCCATTCACCCACTTTCCTCTCTCTCCCCTCCGCGGCGCTCTGATTTGGAAATGTTTGCATTTCCCCACTGCTCATCCCACACTGTCTTACTCAGGCTGACTGTAATCTTGGGAGATCTGTTTTGTGCACAAGAAGCATGTATTACTGTTCACCTTGTTTTTGTGTCTTTGTCTCTTGGCTTGATTATGATAAACATTGTAACCACTGGGGATGATTCTTTGCTATTACTATGACCATCCTTGACAGAATCTCATTATCATCATCAGAATAACCACTGTACAACTACCATTATTCGAATTATTGTTATTATTATTATTCCCAATTTCTTAACAACTAT
>JADBJO010000616.1:231366-253866 GCA_016801955.1 Conus betulinus | reverse complement strand
ATACGTTTCAGTCCAGCCAGTGACGTCCAAGAAAATTGCTGTTGTTTCCCATAGCCCTCACTGCATTTCCTTCAACATCAACGAACCTGACCACCACAGAGTAGCTGCCATGGTAGAAAGGGGGACCATCCTTGTACAACACTGCACACAGAAAATGTGCACAGGCCTCTTCTTCTACTGGTCATGTTACCTGTTACCTAGAACAGAGACAGAGAGAGGAGAGAGTGAGAAAGATTGGGAAAGGAAGAGAGAGAGAGAGAGAGAGAGAGAGAGAGAGAGAGAGAGAGAGAGAGAGAGAGAGAGAGAGGGGAGGGGAGAAGCAACAAAAGTGCAAGAGGGAGAAAGACACACGTAGAGAGAGCAACCAAAGGATTGGGTGAAAGACAGAGAGAGGAGGAAGAAACAGATGAAGAGAGGACAGATGGATAAAAAGAGAGAAATGAGAAGAGGTACTGATGTTCTGAGACAAGTCAGAGATAGCTTTTCCCTAAACATGATGGAAGAACATTTTTTTTTAATTTTGATACAAGTCAGAGATAGCTTTTTCCCTAAACAAGATGGAAGAAATTTTTTTTTTCTTTCAAGTCAGTCAGAGATTGCTTTTTTTTCCCTAAACATAATGGAAGAACAATTTTTTTTTGTTTTAATACAAGTCAGAGATAGCTTTTTCCCTAAACAAGATGGAAGAACATTTTATATTTCAATTCAAGTCAGAGATAGCTTTTCCCCTAAACAAGATGGAAGAACAACTTTTTTTAATTTCGATACAAGTCAGAGATAGCTTTTTCCCTAAACAAGATGGAAGAACAATTTTTTTTTAAAATTTCAATTCAAGTCAGAGATAGCTTTTTCCCTAAACAAGAAGGAAGAACAACTTTTTTTTTAATTTCAATACAAGTCAGAGATAGCTTTTTCCCTAAACAAGATGGAAGAACATTTTTTTTTTTTTTCAATACAAGTCAGAGATAGCTTTTTCCCTAAACAAGATGGAAGAACATTTTTATTTCAATTCAAGTCAGAGATAGCTTTTTCCCTAAAACAAGATGGAAGAACATTTTTTTTTTATTTCAATACAAGTCAGAGATAGCTTTTTCCCTAAACAAGATGGAAGAACAACTTTTTTTTTTATTTCAATACAAGTCTGAGATAGCTCTTTCCCTAAACAAGATGGAAGAACAATTTTCATTTCAATACAGAGAGAGATAGCTTTTTCCCTAACAAGATGGAGGAACAATTTTTTTAAAAATTTCAATACAAGTCAGAGATAGCTTTTTCCCTAAACAAGGTGGAAGAACAATTTTTATTTCAATACACAGCGACAGATAGCTTTTTCCCTAAACAAGATGGAAGAACATTTTTATTTCAATGGGTAACTGAACTTGCGATGTGTGAAGGATGCGACTGAACATGCTTAAATATATAGAGGAACATTACTTTGACGGGAAAAATAATTTGATTTTCTGGAACTGTCAGCTGATGGACACTAAATGTATTGTACTGTCAGAACATGTACATTTCCCACATGTGTGACTGTGGATGGACACTAAAAGCATTGTACAGTCAGAACATGTGCAGTTTTCCCACAGGTGACTGTGGATGAACACTAAAAAACATTGTACAGTCAGAACATGTACATTTCCCACAGGCGACTGTCTGCTGATGGACACTTAAAGCGTTGTGCAGTCAGAACAGTGTACATTTCCCACAGGTGACTGTGGATGAACACTAAAAACATTGTACAGTCAGAACATGTACATTTCCCACAGGCGACTGTCTGCTGATGGACACTAAAAGCATTGTACAGTCAGAACATGTGCAGTTCCCACAGGTGACTGTGGATGAACACTAAAAAACATTGTACAGTCAGAACATGTACATTTCCCACAGGCGACTGTCTGCTGATGGACACTTAAAGCGTTGTGCAGTCAGAACAGGTACATTTCCCACAGGTGACTGTGGATGGACACTAAAAGCATAGTGCAGTCAGAACAGGTACATTTCCCACAGGTGACTGTGGATGGACACTAAAAGCATAGTGCAGTCAGAACAGGTACATTTCCCACAGGTGACTGTGGATGGACACTAAAAGCATAGTGCAGTCAGAACAGTACATTTCCCACAGGTGACTGTCTGCTGATGGACACTAAAAGCACTGTGCAGTCAGAACATATACATTTCCCACAGGTGACTGTCTGCTGATGGACACTAAAAGCACTGTGCGTCAGAACATATACATTTCCACAGGTGACTGTCTGCTGATGGACACTAAAAGCACTGTGCAGTCAGAACTTGTACATTTCCCACATGTTTTCAGCAGCTAGTAAAGGAGCAGCACAGCAGTCGATATTACTGTTACGGAGTTATAAATGCTTGAGGATAAATTCTAAACAGTTGTAACATATTAACTGCACATACAGACCCCTTAAAACTACAAACATAAACAGCTACTCTGCAAGCCTTCTTCTATCTGACAGCCCCTGCTTTGGAAATGCATACATCCTGGAACATAATTTTAACAAACAACACACATACGTTCACACAACAACACACATAGGGGTGTGCACATACCTACACCCACCCATTTTTAGGTATAAAAAAGTAGAGATTAAAAACTTCTTTAAAAATAATATTCTCATTATATTGTTAACCCCCCCCCCCCCCCCCACTTTTTTTTTTTTAAAGGACAAATCATTTTCCCTTGCTGAATTGCTTTTCCATTTTTTGTGTTACTATCCATCCATCCACCCAACCATCATTCCATCTACCCTTCTATCCATCCATCTAAAATTTTGTGCACAGTCACATGCATACTGAATTATCTTTCTGCCCCAGTGGCAATGAAACACAAGTGGTCTGTTTTCACTCACGGAATGTACAGCCAAACTTGAGCCCTGTCTTGGGAACCCAGTTTTTGCTGCGATAGTAGTGATAGGCGATGTAGTTGGGGAGGAACTGGGGCTGTTGTTGACAGAATGCCTTCCAAAGTCTTTGCAAACTCAGTGGCCTCTGCAAAATCATACAGCAGCCTTGATGCTTCAGTTGCCTTCATTAAATTTACATCAAGGTGTTGCTGTGTGCAGACTGGTGCATATATGCCACACCACATCAGCTATGCTATCAGACCACAGTATGCAGCATTCACAGACAATGGATAATTCATCACCTGAGAAGAAAGAGTAAAGACAAGGGTCTCATGGATATGACTTAGCAGGTGTCGGACCTGCGCATTGGCCCAGTGTGCTGGTGACGCCTTGGGTGCCTACCTAACACTGTGCCAATGTCATGGTTGTATGTGTGTGTTTGTGTGTGCATGTATTTGTGTGCCTGTGTGTGTATGTGTGTCACTTGGCATGAAATAATGCACAACTTTCCATTAATTAAAGGAAATGAGAGGGCAGACATGCTGGCATACAAGGCTACAGTCAGAACTGGATTACAGCTTAGGTGATCTGATGTGTTACGAAATCCAAAGAATCACATAAACAAACAAGAGCAAAGACACTATACCATAGACCATCTTTCAGATCTCTTGCAATTGTTGTTGTTGTTATAACCTGGCTAAAAGACTCCAGGGATCGTCCGAGCAGCCAAAAATACTTGAACACTATGGTACAAATGCATCAGCTGGGGATGATGAGAACATTACATGGGTGACCATTTTTGATTACCCCGCTATATGGGCAGCCACACTCCAACTTTGGGGGATTTTGGTGATTGATAATGTTATGCTAGGAGTTTGTCACAACTGAAGACAACCCCCACATAACTATGCAGAGCATAACAACATTTGGATGTAGCATTGGTGCTCTAGCCTATGTCAATTGGCCTGACACAGCCTTAAGCCAAGGTGGTCTTTCAGATCTGAATATCAAGAGAGGAGGTGGCCGCACATCCAAACTTAAAGGAAGAGCAAGTAACATCACCAGCCAAACAAACATTGGAATAATCTCAAGGCCAAGACTGTGAAGACTCCTAGAGATCGGGGCAGACTCATATTGGGCCTTTCCAATAATAGACACAAACAATCAAACACATATCAACTGAGATTAGACTGAATCTCTCAGGGACCCTAGTGTGTATACTTACGACATGTGAACGCTGGTGAGTATGCATTGGTGGGGCAATGCAGATGTGTAAATAAAAGAGTCTATAGATCGTAAATAAAGAGTCTATAGATGTGAGTGTGTATGCATTAATGTGTGTATGTTTTGTGTGTGTGTGTGTGTGTGTGTGTGTGTGTGTGTGTGTGTGTGTGTGGAGAAGCAGTTGTAAGTTTTCAAAGAAGACAGATATGACAACAATGTAATGTCATGCTGGCAAGACACAGGCAGCCCCTGTTAGTCAGCAGCATCTGCACCAGAAAAGTTGATCTCCCCTTGCCCCTCTTCAAACCTCTTCATCCCTTCCTTAATCTACTCTTCAAAATGCATGGCGCCAAGATCAGTTATTACTTCTTGTTGTTCCACTTTCCCTTTCAAATAATTATGATTTTATGGTTTCAGACAATTGAGTTTCTAACACCTCTAGCTTGGTTAAAACAGGTTGCAGATCATCATTATTTTTTTCATGTTTGATCTTCTTGAATGAATTTAGGTTATCATTATTTTTTCCCCATCTGATTCTCAGGCATGCCAACTTCCTGAAGATTAAAAAAAAAAAAGCGAAAAATGTTAAAAGTGATGACTTTGGGGGGGGGGGGGGGGGGGGGGGGGGTGGAAGGTGCAATAGACTGTAAGAAAAAAAAAAAAAAAACAACAACAGGCAGTGCTCCATGCAGCTTCTTCATATTGGAAAATAATAATTTGCTGCCTTTAAATTTACCTTCAACAAGTGTTTACATATCATTGGTTGGAAAAAAAAAAAAAAATCATGGGTGGAGGTGGCATTCCACAGATTTCAGCGATAAGAGGAAATCAGCTGACAGAGGATAATTTGCATGCCTGCTTGTTTGCCTTATTGATGGAATTCTGATCATCCGTATTTTTTTCATCTGAACTTCTTTGTCCTCTCAATGGAATTCAGATCACCATGACTTTTCTTCTCATCTGATCATCTCTCTCAATTAAATTCAGATCATTATATTTTTTCCTGTCTGATCCTCTATTCTCTCTCAGTAGGGATTACCACTGCTTCAAACCACTCATTAAAGTTAAACATAGCCCCATCCACGAGCGAGATTTCTGCCCACGTTACTATTTTCTAATCACACCTATTCTGTCTTCTGGGATGGTGGCCTAAACCAGAAATCAGTGAGTAAATTGCATGTCAGGTTGTGTGTCATCCCACCGATCACCCCATGACAGCCCATTCTTCAGTGGGTGCAAGCTGCAATTGCTTTGCTTTGGTATTAATACATGTCTCCTTCTTGTTTGTTCTGTGTGCTCTGCTCTGTGCTGCCATTTCTGCTAGGTGATTCGGTGTCGTAAGCAGCACTCGTTTGGAGTTATGGGAGTATGTTTCTTTCATCACATATTTGTTTGTTATGAGAAGAAAATCTTCACTGAAACTGCTTTCACTGAAACCTTCAACACAAACTAACAACAGGCATGAATGCTATGGTGAAATCCAAGCTGAAGTCCCTATGACTGTATGATGGCAGAGTATGAAGGGCCAGTGTTCCTTACAGCTCTTAGAACCGAGGATCAACGGGACCCTCTGTAGAAAAATCTGAAGGTCTTATGGTGAAATCTGAAGAGTCTCTACTTTCAAAATAAAAACTTGAAAAAATTCTTAATCATACAATGCTGCACAGCACACACTCTTCTGTTCTACTACACGACACATGAACACACCACACACAGGCTGGTATCAACATAAACATTCACAGAGCTGCTTCCACATCAAAAGCATCACAAGCAAACAAAAATCGGTTAAATGCTATTCATACCATCTGTCCTGCCTCTATTTTTTCTGTGGTGGAGAAAACGCTCAATTTGATGGAAACTCTTCTCCAAGGAAAGAATGAAAGGTACAGAAGAAAAAAGGGGGGTAGGGGGGGGGGGGGGGGGGGGGGGGGGGGCTGTCCTAAAATGGGACTGTCTCCCAAAAACTTGCAGCTAATCTAGGCCTTTCCAAAACTGTTCTGATACATATACTCTTACACTGGCCTTACATCACACTTGGAATCACTACTTTTTAATGATAATGGTTCACCATCACTGGCATTTAACATCTGCGTATTCAAAGCAGCCTACTTCAAAACTTTGAAGAATCAACCTCACTAATATGCATGTTTTAATGTTTGTGTCATCCATTTCCATCTGCACTCGGTGGCCTGCTCATATGAAAAACTGCATGAGATTTAACACGTGTTTGATATTTTTTAGATCAATGGCCTCATTAGCAGTGAGAGCACTGCCACTGCTTTTTTTTTCATCTCTTCAGTGAAACTGAAAAAAAACAAGATCAACAATCACAGCGGCAGACTCTTTGACAATCTCTTCATTGAGAATGCGAAGAAAAGGAGTAAGTCAGTCTCTTCAATGAAATCAGAGGCTGACTGTTGCCTCCAGCAAGTTTTCAGTAAGCAAGAGCCACTGGATCAAAACCACAATTGTTTCTTTCCCGCAACCAATGTGAAGACTTGGATACCGATATGCAGGGGCTGCAACTCTGAAGTAGATGCATTTGACAGCATTCATCAATGAAACTGAGTCTCTGCATCTCTTGATGAGTTCATTCACAAGTTTCAACCTTAAACAAAGCTGCAGGAAAATTATCATGCTCACAATAAAAAGAAAAAGGTGCGTGCCCCTAAGGTGTGTGAAGATCTGTGCATCAAATGGCAAGATCTGTGTAAAGTACCCCAATTGTGTGGTATAAGGGACACTGAGGGTTACAGAGTGTGAGACCTCCTTTTTTAGTTTTTACAGTAATAATCACTCTTGTTTTTATTCAGTTTAAAAGCAATAATAAATACCATCACAAGTTTAGTGACAATGAAATGTCTTTACATAACCTACATAGTACTGCACTGCTTTATAACCGCACTCAATTTTTCAAGAAAAAAAACATTTGAATAAAGAATAAAGAGAAGGAAAATAGAATGAACTGCACACACACACACACACACACACACACACACACACACACACACACACACACACACACACACACACACACACACACACACACACACACACACACACACACACACACACGCACACATACCTGCACATACGCACATGCATTGATCGTATAAGCATACTGATATACAGTAACTACTGCACCCATCACAGCTACCTAGCATGACAGGGAGAAGAGGAAACTGCGTAGTGTTTTAGCTCTTGTAATACTGTCAACACAGATAATTTCTTAACAGTAGTTCTTTAAAACTTTCTGCATTTATATCGGCTACAGCTGGCTGGTTGGGAATTGCCTTGGCTGCTAACATCTGCATGTGCTTGGAATTGTATGACGGATAGAATCTTCTTTTGTGGAGAATGCCAATCATCATAAATGAAACTCTCAAACAGCAAAATCTCCAAAAAACTAATGAAGTACTACTGAGGTTGATTGAGACACTTTCCCATTGTTTTTTTGTTGTTGTTGTTTGACAAGAGAGAGGTCCAAAAACTGCACTTATGTTCTCCCATTTCCTGCAGAAAAAAAAAAAAAGCGGTAAACATGATCTATAAAAAGATGTCAGAGACAATATCTATGAAGACAATCACTAGCACTACAGACTTGTCAGCAGCAGTATCTACAAGGAATTCTTCTCAGCTTTTCCCCTCACCTTCTGTAGATCCATCACCGTAAGACAACCCAGTCCGTAGGACAGAAAGAAGGCCTGAATGAAAAAAAAACACACACACACACACAAACTAAACAGTGAGTTCTGAACCCAATCTTATCTCTGTTGAACACTGATTACAGGGCACAGATCTATGAAAAGAATTTAAAAAAAAAAAAAAAAATAAATAAAAAAAAAAAAAAACAAACAAAATACAAAAAGACAAAAACCCACTTTTGATCTGGCTTGATACTAGTTCTTTCAGTCATGATATGTATCTATATGTAAGTTATCCTAGAGTCTGGCTGCACATCTATATATGTTACAAATCCATACTTGAGTCTGGTTGCAAATCTATGTATGTTATAAATCCCATACTAGAGACTAGCTGCATATCTATATGTATGTTATAAATCCATACTAGAGTCTGGTTGCATCTCTATATATGTATGTTATAAATCAATACTAGAGTCTGGTTGCATATCTCTATAAGTTATAAATCCATACTAAAGTCTGGCTGCATATCTATAATGTATGTGAGTTATAAATCCATACTAGAGTCTGGTTGCATTATATGTATGTGAGTTATGAATCCATACTAGAGTCTGGCTGCATATTTACATAAGTTACAAATCCATACTAGAGTCTGGTTAGAATTCTATTGAGTTATAGATCCATACTAGAGTCTGGTTGCATATCTATGAGAGTTATAAATCCATACTTGACTCTGGTTGTGTCTCTATAAGTCATAAATCCATATATGAGTTACAAATCCATACTAGAGTCTGGTTGCATATCTATGTAAGTTATGAACCCATACTAGAGTCTGGTTGCGTATCTATGTAACATAAATCCATACTAGTGTCTGGTTGCATAACTATGCAAGTTATAAATCCATACTAGAGTCTGGCTGCATATGTATGTAAATAATGAATCCATACTAGAGTCTGTTTGCAAATATATGTGAGTTATAAATCCATACTAGAGTCTGGCTGCATATCTATGTGAGTTAAAAAATCTATACTAGAGTCTGGTTGCGTATCTATGTAAATTATAAATCCATACTAGAGTCTGGTTGCATATCTATGTAAATTATCAATCCATACTAGAGTCTGGCTGCATATCAATGTGAGTTATAAATCCATACTAGAGTCTGATTGCATATCTATGTAAATTATACATCCATACTAGAGTCTGGTTGCATATCTAAGTATAAGTTTAAAAATCCATACTAGAGTCTGGTTGCATATATCTATGCAAGTAATAAATCCATACTAGAGCCTGGTTGCATATCTATGTATGTTATAAATCCATTACTACAGCCTGTTTGCACATCTGTGTGTATGTTATAAATCCATACTAGAGTCTGGTTGCATATCTATGCAAGTTATAAATCCATACTAGAGTCTGGTTGCAGATCTATGCATGCTATAAATCCATACTAAAGTCTGGTTGCATATCTGTGTGTTATAAATCCATACTAGTGTCTAGCTGCATATCTCTTTAAGTTATAAATCCATACTAGAGTCTGGTTGCATATCTATGTACAGTGTAATTCATACTAGAGTCTGCTTCTATATCTGTGTGAGTTATAAATCCATACTAGAGTCTGGTTGCATTTCTATGTAAGCTATAAATCCATACTACAGTCTGGATGCATATCTATGAGTCATAAATCCATACTAGTCTGGTTGCATATATCTATGTGAATTATAAATCCATACTAGAGACTGGCTGCATATCTATAAGTTAAAAATCCATACTAGAGTCTGGTTGCACATCTATGTAAGTTATAAATCCATACTAGAATCTGGTTGCATATCTATGAATGTTATAAATCCATACAACAGTCTGGTTGCATATCTATGCGAGTTATAAATCCATACTAGTGTCTGGTTGCATGTGAGTTATAAATCCATACTAGAGTCTGGCTGCCTATCTATTATAATGTAAGTTATAAATCCATACTAGAGTCTGGTTGCATATCTATAAGTTATAAATCCATACAAGAGTCTGGTTGCAAACCTATGTAAGTTATAAAATACATACCAGTCTGGGCTGCATATCTATGCAAGTTATAAATCCATACTAAAGTCTGGTTGCATATGTACATAAGTTATAAATCCATACTAAAGTCTGGTTGCATATGTACATAAGTTACAAATCCATACTAAAGTCTGGTCGCATATCAATGTAAGTTATAAATCCATACTAAAGTCTGGTCGCATATCAATGTAAGTTATAAATTGATACTAGAGTCTGGTTGCATATTGTATGTATCTAGTTGCAAGTGAAACGACTGCAGGCAGAAATCTAAACAAATCTTAATAAATGTCAGCGAACCGCCCAGAGAAACGTGGACAAACGAGTCACAAGACAACACACAACGCGCCTTGACCTCTTAGGTCTTCCTCAGGTGAAATAAAGACAGACAAAATAACGAAAATGCACTTAGCTTTGATCGCTTCAGATTGCTTCTGAGTTCAGCGCAAGGAAGGCGTTGAATCAACGCCTTCCTTGCGCTGAACTCAGAAGCAATCTGAAGCGATCAAAGCTAAGTGCATTTTCGTTTTTTTCTGTTCAACGCCTCCTTGCGCTGAACTCAGAAGCAATCTGAAGCGATCAAAGCTAAGTGCATTTTCGTTATTTTGTCTGTCTTTATTTCACATGAGGAAGACCTAAGAGGTCGAGGCGCGTTGTGTGTTGTCTTGTGACTCGTTTGTCCACGTTTCTCTGGGCGGTTCGCTGACATTTATTTAAGATTTATCGTATGTATGTTATAAATCCATACTAAAGTCTAGTTGCATATCTATGTGAGTTATAAATCCTTACTAGAGTCTGATTGCTTACGTATACACATGTAAGTTATAAGCCTAGCTGCATATCTGTGTATGTTATAAATCCATAGTAGAGTCTAGTTGTATACATATGTTTTCATTTCAAAGCTCGTCAAAGGTCATGTAACAGTAGTATTTTATAGACATGAACTGAAATTAACACACATAAGCACCAAAATTTGTTCTTGAAGAATTCTCAGCAACGGCTGTCCAGAGCATTATTTTAGAGAGAAATTCCTTGCTCAAGATTGTGCCATTTTTTTCGGAAAGGCTTTTTCCAGAAGGTAATTACATCATTTCAACAAATTAGAATATTTAACTGTTGGTGCAGGGCAGTTTTGAAAATCCAAGGACACATTCTTTTCCATTTCATCTTGTAGTAAAAAGCAGGCAAGACTCTGTAAGAAAAATGAAAATAAATAAATAAATGAATGAATAAACTGGCCATGAACACATTTTTTTCCATGTACTTTGGGGCAATTGGGAACATTGAGCACAGTTTTTGTAAACTGGTGTACAAAATTCAACAAAAGTTTAGGTGCACAAATCACAATAAAACATATCCTATAGTGATATACATCCCTTGATAATCATGGTGTTTGGAGACCTTTTTTTTATCAAAACTGATTTGATAACTTTCCTTTGACAGATTATTTCTAACTGTCAAATAATGAGAGTAAAATTAGTTCAAGTACATACCAACTCAGTGTTGATTTTAGCATTTATAAAATATTTAGAATGTTTTTAATCAGATTCACATTAATCTTTGACAGAAAAAAAAAAGCATGACAGAATTTTTCCCCCATCAAATTGAATTTGAATGAGGCCTTCTAATTTTTTGGGTCTGTCTATCTTTCACAGACTACAGCTGAAAACGAATCACTCTGCCTTATTCTCTGAACAACCAACAATTCTTTTTATCATGGATGTGACATCTTCATACTCCCTGTTTTTAAGAACAGATAAATGTGATCAGTGGGCAAAAAAAAAAAAAAACAACTGGCCATACAACTGAATAAAAAAAAAGATGCCATGATAATTGCCATGGAAGAGTTGATAAAAATCATTAAAAAGAACTATGCACATGCACACAGACATACTTACACACACTTGAAGCTGACTTACACACACACACACACACACACACACACACACACACACACACACACACACACACACACACGCGCGCGCACACACACAAACACACACACACACACATGCTGTGCTTGTACTTGATGTTCCAACATTTGTTTCATTATTGTTTCATATTCGAAATAAGGGTTATGCATAAAAATTTGCATGATAGAAATTGTGTGCTTTTAGAAATGTTTTTTGAGCCTGTGGTTATATGCTGTATTAGTTTCTCTCTCGTTTATGAGGGCAGGATGTAAAAAAAGCTGGAAAGCTTATTCTTTAACCCTCAATAAAGATAATTTTGACTTGACACACACACACATGGGCACACACAAACGCACACATGCGCGCACACACACACATACACACACACACACACACACACACACACAAAACCCACATACTCACACCAACCTCACTCACTGCTCAAGTGAAGATGCTCCTTGACTAGGAAAGGTTCAGGTTTCACCACTGGCTTCCACTTGGTCTTAGTCCTGCAAATCTGGCCACTGATTGTCCTCTCCTCTTCATCGCTGTCAGGAATGACCAGCAGCACCTGGCCGTCTATGGCAGGGATGTCACCACTGTCTGACACAAAACTCACTCCACTCCACACCAGGAGTTCTTTCACACTCACTCTGAACCCTGGGCACACCCTCACTTGCTTTGTCAATCATAGCATCATTACCGCATGTACGGTCCAGTTCGGCAGCAGTACCATCATCAGAAGGTTTTCCAACAAATGATCACAAGCTGTGTCCTTGGTTGTGTCACAATGAAGAGATGATGATCTTCTGAAGGCAGAGGGCTGTTTTCCATATTCACCTCACTTTGGCTTGTTCCTGCGTTTTTTATGCCAGAAGGAGAAGATCCAGCCAAGAAAGATTTGGGAGCAGAATCACCTAGCTGTTTGGATGTAAAGTGTTCATGTACCTTGCAGTTCAAGCTATCATGTTCAGGTTGTAATTGTTGAATGCCTGCAGTGTTCTTTGAGACAAGATTTTGTGGTGGAGTCTGCAAGGAGCGGACCAGCAGTTTGTTCAGACTGATGATCTGTGTGTGATGGATGGTACTGCTGATCCTCCAGTCTAACTGGTGACCTGGACACAGGCTCTGATACCGTGCTGACCATCACATTACCACAACACCGACCACAGTCAGTGAAATCCTTGTGACTGCAGCCAGACCAAGGGGATACAACATTTTTGTCTTCTGTCATCCAGAACTCTGCATCACCTTCGGCACAATCCCATGAAGCCAGGGCATCATCCCCAGGTGCCTTGGTAACGGATGTGTCACCGTCATCAGCTGTTCCCCAAAACTCTGCATCCCCATCCTCCTCACACCAGTCTGTATCAGAGCCCATGCTTCACCTCTACCTTATAATTCAGGTTTTCAAGGCTTTTTTCCTCCACGTCCATTTTGCTAGCGCTTTTCCCTGTCTCATTTTCAGCGTTCTCTGTGTCCATTGTGTGACCATGTTCCATGCTGCTGTGCTGGTCTGACTGTGGCGCTGGGTCTTCCAGTGTCACCTGCTGATCTTGTTCTGCTTTGGTCAGGGTGGCGCTGTCTCCAACAGACTGCAGGTGCCACTTCCAATGTGTCATGTACCTGAAATGAAGGTCGTGGCAACTGAGGCAAATAAACTTCTATTTTGTGTGTGCAGCAGAGCACAGTTAAAGCCTAATCATTTCAGTATTTCAAAAAAACATGACAGGAATGGATGTATACCACATTAACTTTGCAGATATGTGAAATCCTATTTCATGTTAATGAGATGACAGCTATGGAGGTATATTCTGACGCCAATCAACTAAGATGAGTTAACCCTGATGATATTATAACACGATGACGTCAAGGAGAAGAGTACTCAGAAGTGGTAGTACTCTCACCATAGATGATACTGGCAAATTCAAGATAAACTTGGACATCAATTTGACCTGAGGAAAGCAACAGAGGTACACTGTGGCATCAACACAGATAGTATCAATGCATACCTTTAAGTTACTGTTACAAGATGACACCACTGACATCGAAACATACATAGTTGATAGTATCAAAGCATACCCTGAAGTTACTGTTACAAGATGACATCACCGATGTAACAACATACACAGCTGATAGTATCTAGGTATACCCTGAAGTGACTGTTTCAAGATGACACCACTAATGTCAACCACAGACATGACGGTGATACTGACAGTGACTTTATCTGCCTGAGATAACAGTGACTGAAATACAGATAAGACAGTTCACTTGATTCTTTATTTTTTAGGTATCGTCTTCTATGTCCTGTCACAGTCATTACTTACTCCCACACTGAAAATTCCAGTGTGCCCTACACAGCCACACTCAGGATGACACTGTTGCAGACTCGGTACCAGCAGTTACAGGAAGCCATGAATATCAGATCATCAAGAGGCTACCCACTGGATGAGACACTCATCTGCTGCCAGTCACTTTGGTTTTCGTAGGCAGGATTCCACCTACCACCTCACTAACTGATGAGAACAACTGCTTAGATGCAGAACCGGCATGCATGAGTGACCCTTACAGAGAGAACCACAGACCCCATGAATCTGCTGACACCAATGTCTTTAACACCAATGAGAAGAAAATGGACTGAAAAAAGCAGGACAAGAAGAGACATATAATTTGAAACTGTTTCTAAACATGATGATCAATGGGATAAGCTGATCAATATGTTACTGTGGAGTTATGTTCAGGCATACGAGTATATAAGACAGCTGCACTCTATGCTTCTTTTCATAATATCAAACTGTAAACCAGACCTGAGAGATACAGATACCTGCAGAGCTGGTCAGGAAATTTGACCAACGCTCTCAAGGATGCACCCATTAAGCGCAAGGTGCACAATAGAGTGGTATCAGTCTTTCTAATTGAGCCCATACCACACTCAGTGTTGATCATGAAATTTGAGCAACAAAGCTCTCAGCAACACACATCCACTGACAGGATGAAATTCACAGGATAACAATACCGATCATGATAGCAAATTTGGAAACCAGCAATGTTAACCAAGAGGTACAGAGGAAAAGTATGTCAAACTAAAACAGCAGACTTGTAATGGAAACCAGACACCAGAGCATCCACCCAATGGCCCAAAAGCAACAAGAAGAAGAAGAAAAGGAGGATAAAACCAGACCTAGACTTAATCAATACTGGGATGTGTTTGTTTTCTTAAGTGTGAAAATTTTATGCGACTTAACCCCTTCGCTGCTATCATATTTTGCTAAGTCCCATGCTTAGAAATATTTAGAGAAAAACACAAAAATCACGCCTATGATTTTCATTTGCTTATAATTCAGAAGATATTGAAGATAATACATAAAAGTATATATCAAATGAAAGGAAATTGAATGAAGAATCTGTTTGTAACAATAACATAATGGAATGATATGCTAGAATGACACATGAACTGCTCGAAATGCAATATAAAAAAATTTTTTAAAATCAATCATGATGTTGTTAGGTGATGCTGGAGCTCACAGCAGTTCACAGCACATTTTGTATTGAAGATTTACAATATATACAATGATCCAGAAGGCAGTGTCCAGCCACAACATAGCACAGTCTGGCCACACAAAGAATGAAAGGCATTTATCTCCCAGTTTTTGTCGCCTGTAGAATTCAGAAAAACACAAAAATCACGCCTATGATTTTCATTTGCTTATAGTTCAGAAGATATTGAAGATAGCTACAGAAAAGTTATATCAAATGAAAGGAAAATGAATGAAAAATCTGATTGTAACAAAAATATAATGAAATGGTATGCCAGTATGTCACATGAACTCCTTGAAATGCAATATAAAGAAATGAAGATGTCAATCATGATATAATCAGATGATGCTGACCTCACAGCAGTTTATAGGACACTTTGTGTTGGAGTATACAGTGTACAAAGACCCAGGAAGCAGTGTCCAGCCACACCATAGCACAGCCTAGCCACACAAAGAACAAAAGGCTTGTATCTCCCAGTTTCTATTGCCAATAGAAACGCTGAGTGTGACAGTTCTGGAAGCAGTCTTCCAAACACAATCCTGGTTTGCTAGGGCAGTCTGGGCATTAATACCTGGTGTCTTTCCTCTGCCCTTTCTTCCAGCAGACACAGCACCTCCTTGATGGCAGCGCTTTATTTTGGGTAGGGGGCAGCACACTGATGAAGTGTTGAGCACACAACCTTACAGCATGGTCGTCCTCAGCATTAGCTGGATCTTGTGTTGCCAAAACTCATCTCATTGATGACATCTTTTTTGGAAATCAAGTAAGGAGCTGCTGTTTCCATCCTTCCTGAACAAAATGTGTGCATTCAGCATGGCAATTGTGTTGCTATGTACTCTTCTGCGTACTTGTTAGTCTGAATCCTGAAATGTTGGATCAGGTCACTGCTGTATAAACTGAAATAATCAGCAACAGTAAAGTTGGTGGTGTCCACCTGAATCCCTTCATCAGCAGTAAAATCAGGGATGTCAGGTTCAAAATTGTCAGGCACAATCCAGACACACTGATCCTGGCGCCCACCCTGTCGATGACCAGGCTGCCGTCCTCTACCTCAAGCACCACAACCTCTTCCTCTCTCCGTCCTCTTCCTCTTGCTCCCCTTCCTCTTCCAGCTTCCAGCAGGTCCAGCACCACAGGCCCAACAGGCCCAGCACCAGCAGGTCCAGGCTGAAAATCATCTCCATGCTGCATCAGCCTAGCTGTAACACACTGAAAGCAAGAGTTCAATTTTCCACAGAAATATTTCATGAAATAAAAAAAAATGTACCACACACACACACACACACACACACACACACACACACACACACACACACACATAAAATACACACACATGACACACACACACACACACACACACACACACACACACACACACACACACACACTCGTAACAAGCCACGCCCCCTTCTGTAAGTCCAGCAAAACTCAAATAAACAGCACATAAAATCACTTCAAAATGATAACAAATTTTTGTATCTACTCTTGCTTTCATTAGTTTCAGCTTATGAAAATATTCACAAACACATAAACACTATAAGCAAAACAAACATACACAAACTGAAATTGGGTCATTAGCATGCCACGCCCCCTTTCATTTTCATCAAGCAAACACTGCAAACAATCCATGAGTTATGCTTTTGAACTAGTCACTTCACTGCAACATTGTTTAGATCAGTATTATTTATCACTGTGTGCTTTCAGTTTTCTAGAAAAAAAGTATCATCAACACACACACACACACACACACACACACACACACACACACACACACACACACACACACACACACACACACACACACACACATTGTTCCTACTCCCACCCTGCCCCTCACACGAACACACACAGGCCATAGGGAAGAGTTGGGCACACATTGATAAGAAACACTTGTAAACCACAAGCAAATCAAACACACGCAGTGTGAGTGAGAGCGAGCGAGCGAGCAAGCGACTGACACTGGCACATGAGCCCAATGCCTTGACAGTCAGTCAAGCAAACTGGTCATTGATGACTGGCTCGCTCGCTGACACGGGCCCGGCCAACAGTACAGATGTACAATCACACACTTGGTTGATCTATTCATAGTTATACTGAGAAGAAAAGCAACACCATTATGTTATAAAATTGAATGAATCTCTCAAATGCACTCACCTGCATCTTGAATTATTGGATCTCCATGCTTTGAGTCTGACTCAGACGACGAATCATTCAACAAAGCTTCTTCCAGATCAAACTCGGGGTCGTTAGCATTAACTTCACGAAGTTCGATGCCAGCTGGATCAAAATCTTCATCTCCACTTTCTTCATCTCGGTAAATTTCGTCAATAACCTCTACAACTGTAGAGCTTCGTTGTTGGGCAGCCATGGCTTCGAAAAGTGAAAGTACGACTTCACAGTACCTTTACTTATCGATCGTCATGAAATTATGTAAATGAACCAATTATCTTGAACAAATGGTACACCAAAAGCAAAGAGTGGTCAAGGGAGTTTTTATCAAATCATAAATAGAGGGATTCTTGGCAATGCTGGATGAAACAGAAAGAGTGTTGAATCATGACGAACAGCGTTCGTCAACTATGCATTGCAGACGTCACTTTTCATGACGAACACCGTATGTCAACAGCGCAGTGAAGAGGTTAAGTTCATTGCTAATTTTATGTCATTTGGAAATGCAAAGCAAACAGCAAAAATGATACAGCCGATGATGCAATCAGTCATATCATTTCAGTAAATGAAAAAAATTTTGATTAAGATTCAGCAATCATTACAAATGTCAACCAACCTAACATCAAAAATATTCTTAAAACTATTAAACATCAGATACAGTAACAGAAAATCTGCATGATCTTCATTGAATACCTGTATATGTAATTAATCAATATAAAAAATCCCACACACTTTCATAAAAAAAAGAACAGTCTTCCGATACTTAATGGTTTTGCATACCAAAACATAAACTATATGCAGGTGCATTAACTGACTAGTGAATACAAGTAAAATTAGCTGGATTTCCTGCATATCAGTTTATTGTAATTGATCAAATTTCAAGATATTTCAGGACAAAAACAGCTGTATCAATGGAGTGCCTGAGATCACTGCATACTGAGGAAAGTATTAGTAAACCCTGACACATTACTCAACATGCAATGATGTCTGATAATTCATTTAGCTTCACAGAACGAACGAACATGTTGAATTGTACTACCCATACCTTCAGAGATATCTCAGCATTAAAACGTGAGCAAAATGTCAGAAGTCTATGATTGGGACTTGCTCCCTTCATTGCCAAACACATCAGCCAAACTGATACATACAGCATTGTGTCACCCCTAGGCTAGAGAATCACACAATTAGACATGTAGCAGATATGTTACATGGCTACACTGGAGTTTATAAACTGACCACAAACACTCTACAAGACTGGCAACCTTGCAACATTGCCATGGACAAGATACCATAATACTCCTTTCAACATCTGCAAGAACAACCTGCCAATTCCACCAACTAATCCATCTCTTCCCTATGCACAGGTCCAGGAAGGTTTACTCTCCAAGCACAATCAGTGACTAGAACTGTCTTTCATCTACGTCAGTGCCATTGCTCCTGGAGGCTCTCTCCACACCTTTCGCTTGTCAGTCTCTCTCCTCTCCCATTACATCCCTCTCTATAAACCTGTCCATCGCACCAGTCCCCCCCTTGTTCCATTCCCCATCAACTGAACATTCAGGTGGCTAACACTCTAACAATTCATTCTGGAACTTACTCAAAATGTAAAATCCATAAAGAAGAATGATGATGGACATGTGACGAAAAAAGAACAAACACTGCAAATACTCTGGAATGTCGTTTCATTCATTCACCTCGGAATGGAATTTTTTCTTTGTGGTTCTATAACTTTGTCTCTCAGACCTTAAGATGTAATCAGACTTTGAAACTGACCTGACAAACAACCCTGTAAAAATTGTGAATATCTGTCCCAATCCTTTTAAGTTTTTTTTCTTTTTTTGGCAGGTAAATAATTGGTACCAAAGTGCTTTGCCTGTGTGTATGGTAGTACGCCAGCCTACTTCAGAAGAACCCAGCTCAAAAGAACCAAATCTGCTCACCTCTCTGTGTTACTTGCATTATTTAACACACAAAAGGCGATTTGGCTGCTGGTTTATTACCTAACTTCATGATGAAAAAACCTCTCTGTATTACATTGTTATCAATACATTATTTCATGCAAACGTCATTATCACCAATTATTCCTATATTGATAGTAAAGAATCAATTGCCAACCAAAACCATCTGAATATGAAGATGTAGTTTGACAATTATAACCACAACATTTTAGTCTTTTATTTACAAATGAAATACAGTGACAGATGTATTTGTCATACTCATGCACACCACCACCACCACCAGGTCTGTTTGTGTCTGTCTCTTATCTCTCAATCTGTCTGTCTCTCCATCCATCCCTCTCTCTCCTCTGTTTTTCTTCTTTTGTGTCCCTCTCTCTCTCTTTCTCAGTTTCTGTCATCAGTGGTAGGGATCAGGATGCCCACCTTCTTCTACTGGTGACTGTGGCATGCAGCAGCCCCTGCCAGCCCCCTGCTGTATACGGTGACCCTGAAGGAAGTGCAGCCACACGCCGACAGTCGTCCCACTGTGGCTGTCCCCGTGACATGCTCCCCTTGCCAAAGAATCCCTGCCGACACACTGGTCATGAGATCTGTACCACAGAGCAACACTGACTTTTCCTAGAGAGAAACGGAGACAGACACACCAAAATGAAACACATAACAAGGTAAGAAGGAAAGAAAAGGGAAAGAATGCTACAGTCTGTCACTGAAGGTATCTACTCTATATTCCACTAGGTGTCAAAGCAAGTGTTCAAAATCTAATCACAGTGCAAGCAACCTCCATGAAACATTTAAGGCAGCCTGTGCTGACCAATAAACACTGTTCAAATACATTAGATCTTTTTTCTTTCAAATTTGATAACAATAGGTTTTAGGATCTCGTTCTGGAATGGGTCATAGACTACTGGAGGGAAAAACACTCATAACTGGGGGGAGACATTCACCACTGGAGTGGGACATTCACCTCTGGAGGTGGGGACATTCACCACTGGAGGGGGACATTCACCACTGGAGGTAGGGGGAGGGGCATTCACCACTAGAGTGGGGACATTCACCACTGGAGGGGGGCATTCACCACTGGAGGGGGAACATTCACCACAGGAGGGGGGACATTCACCTCTGGAGGGGGACATTCACCTCTGGAGGGGGACATTCACCACTGGAGGGGACATTCACCACTGGAGGGGGACATTCACCACAGGAGGGGGGACATTCACCACTGGAGGGGGGACATTCACCACTGGAGGGGGACATTCACCACTAGAGGGGGTACATTCACCACTGGAGGGGGTACATTCACCTCGGGGGGGGGGGGGGGGGGGGGGGGGGGGGGGGGCACCACTGAAGGGGGGACATTCACCACAGGAGGGGGGGATATTCACCACTGGAGGGGGGGACATTCACCACTGAAGGGGGGACATTCACCACTGGAGGGGGACATTCACCACTGGAGGGGGGGATATTCACCACTGGAGGGGGGGGGGGGGGGACATTCACATTCACCTCTGGGGGGGACATTCACCTCTGGAGGGGGACATTCACCACTGGAGGGGGACATTCACCACTAGAGGGGGTACATTCACCACTGGAGGGGGTACATTCACCTCTGGAGGGGGACATTCACCACTGAGGGGGGGGGGGGGGGGGGGGGGGGGCCACCACTGGAGGGGGGACATTCACCACTGAAGGGGGGACATTCACCACAGGAGGTGGGGGGAGGGGCATTCACCACTAGAGTGGGGACATTCACCTCTGGAGGGGGAATATTCACCATAAGAGTGGGGACATTCACCTCTGGAGGGGGGACATACACCACTGGCAAGGAGGGATATTCATTACTGCAGGGGGGGGACATTCACCAATGGAGGTGGGGGGGGGGGGGGGGATACACCACTAGAGTGGGGACATTCACCTCTGGAGAGTCACATTCACCACTGGAGGGGGGACATTCACCACTGAAGGGGGGACATTCACCACAGGAGGGGGGACATTCACCACTCAAGGTGGGGGGCATTCACCACTAGAGTGGGGACATTCAGCTCTGGAGGGGGGACATTCACCTATAGAGAGGGGCCATTCACCACTGGAGGGGGACATTCAGCTCTGGAGGGGAGACATTCATCACTAGAGTGGAGACATTCACCTCTCGAGGGGGGACATTCACCACTGGAGGGGGGACATCCACCACTGGAGGGGGGGCATTCACCACTGGAGGAGGACATTCACCACTGGAGGGGGACATTCACCACTGGAGGGGGCACATTCACCACTGGAGGGAAACATTTACCACTGAAGAGGAGGTTGGGGGGGGGGGGGGGGGGGGGGGGCATTCACCACTAGAGTGGGGACATTCACCTCTGGAGGGGGGGACATTCCCCACTGGAGGGGGGACATCCACCACTGCAGGGGGGGAGGGGGGGGGGTATTCACCTCTGGAGGTGGGGGCATTCACCAACGGAGGGGGGACATTCACCACTGGAGGGGGACATTCACTTCTGGAGGGGGGGGGGGGGGGGCATTCACCACTGGAGGAGGGACATTCACCACTGGAGGGGGACATTCACCATTGGAGGGGGACATCCACCACTGGAAGGGACACATTCACCACTGGAGGGGACATTCACACACTGGAGGGGACATTCACCACTGGAGGGGGAACATTCACTACTGGAGGGGAACATTCACCACTAGAGTGGGGACATTCACCTCTGGAGGGGGGGGACATCCACCACTGGAAGGGGGGGGGGCATTCACCACTGGAAGGGCACATTCACCTTTGGAGGGGGGGGGGGGGGGGCATTCACCACTGGCGGGAGGAGGGGTGACATTTACCACTGGAGGGGGGGGGGGGGAGAGGGGCATTAACCTCTAGAGTGGGGACATTCACCACTGGAGGGGGACATTCACCACTGGAAGGAGGGGGGGACATTCACCACTGGAGCGAGGACATTCACCACTGGAGGGGGACATTCACCACTGGAGGGGGACATTCACCACTGGGGGGTGGGGGGGGGGGGGGGGGCATTCACCACCAGAGAGGAACATTCACCACTGGAGTGGGGACATCCACCAGTGGAGGGGGGACATTCACCAGTGGAGGGGGGTCATTCACCACTGGGGGGGGGGGGGGGGGGGGGAGCATTCAAAA
>JADBJO010000616.1:213866-221366 GCA_016801955.1 Conus betulinus | reverse complement strand
TGTGTGTTGTTTGGAAAAATTGCAGTGTACATTTCTCCACAGACTAACATCATGTGCATACAGAGCTAATGTGGTACCTTTTGTATTAACCTGTTTGATATCATAAACATAGCGAGAAAATGTTGGAGCGATTACACTTCCTTGGGGAACACACACCATGCTAATAGTCCTAGAAGTTGATAAAGCTCTGTGTGCATTGACTTGGATAGAAAGCTTTTAGAACTTGGAGAAAAAAAAAAAAAAAAAAAACGACCTCGTGTTCCTACTTCATGTGCTTTGTACAACAATTTAGAAGCCATACTGAATCGTACTAATCGTAGGCTCTATGAACATCAAAAACGTTGCAAGGGTCGAATGACGCTTGGCAAGAGCTTTTTTCACATTTAAGGATAAGTGGACAATGTGGTCTGTCACTCCTCTACCTTTCCTAAAACCAGCCTGGAATAAAGGCAAGACTCCATTTTTTGTTCAAGGGAATGTCTATATCTGTTTTTCATGATTCTTTCAAAAAGTTTTCCAATGTGAGGTGTTAAAGAAATAGGTCGGAAACTAGAGTGAAGAGTTTTAGATTTTCCTTGTTTAAGGATTGGGATGACAGTAGCTTTTTTCCAATCTGTAGGGAGCATTCCAGCATTCCAACATATCTGAAAGATCTCCAACAACTTTGATAACAGACTCTCAGGAAAATGCTTAATCATGTTATAGGAAATAGGATCTGAACCAGTGGCTATCTTACCTGGCTTTATACGCTTAAGTGCGAAACAGAGTTCATGCATTGTTGAATTTGTGTTTATATATAAAAGTGTTACTTACTTCTAAGTTAAGCTGCTCAGAGTTTTGGTATTATCGTCAAACTGCTTTCTACAAATTTGTTCAGACTGAGATAAACACTCAGTCTGACTCACTGAAGTGAAAGTTTCAGCTAATAATTCCGCCTTTTCTTTGTTTGTTCTACTAATTTTATCGTTAACATGCAGAGCACGCTGAGGGAGATGGAATTTACCTTCGATTCTTTAAATTTCTTTCCATAATTTAGAAACGTCATGTGGATGTTTAGAACAAGTTATGATCAAATTACTATAATACTGTTTTTTGGCAAGAGCTGCTGCTTTGTTACTGTAGTTATCAACAATTTTGTATTTACTGTGGAATACTTTTATTACTTGGGGTGGTTGTGAATGACGACTATTCACCAGTTTTGAAACGCTTCAGTTTTCATTTTTACGGCTAACTCACATGAGGAGTTCCGCAAAGGGGTTGAGGCTCCCTTTGGATGGTCTTTAAACTTAATCTTTGGAATGGCACAATCTGCTGCTCTCAGTATGAGATTCGTAATTCTACATAATTGTTTTCAAGATCTTGTACTGATTCTATGTTATTATTAAAATTGAGCTTAAGAGAACCAGTGACTAGAGTTTGGGCAAAATGGCCCCATTTAGCTTTATCTTCAGTGTATTTTGTATATCCGGGTGTATGCTCAGTTTTCTCTGGACTCATTAAGATCTGAACTTCAACTGGAAGATGGTCTCCACCCAGTGGTAACTTAATGACATTCCACGTACAAGTGGAAAAATACCCGGAGATACTAAGGACAAATCAATTAATGAACTTTTCTGATCAGAACGATCAGCAATTCTGGTGATAGACCCGTCATTCAGTATCGTTAGATTAGCATTTACTATAGTGTTAGCGAGATATTCATTATTGTTTGTGATATTTTTAGAATTTTCGGACCCATGCTACTGGTCGTCCCCATGTCCCGTTCTGCGGTAAAGCCAGGCGGCGGGGTGACACAGGAAAAGGCCACTGACTATGACAGGAGAAAGGAGATGAAACCAAAACTGTTCAGGGTGCTCCAGTGGAATGCAGAGGGAATCACCAAGAAGTTCCCCTTTACTGAAAGACTCTGTAGGGAGGCTATAGGTATTGCTTGCCTTCAGGAAACACATCTAACAGAAAATCTTCGCTTTACAGTAAGGGGCTATCAGAAATTACATACCAGCAAAACATATTAGAGTGGATACTGAGAAAGATGCAGAAATCAGTGGGGTGGATATCATGCTGCAGGATAAGCAAATAAGAATACACAATGTATACTGCCCACCAGATAAGCAGCTTTCTCTGCGTGTGCTATGGTTATCATTCAGGATGGCTGCCTAATTGTCGGTGACTTCAATGGCCACTCTCACAGCTGGGGATACAGTAAAACAAATTCCAGAGGACAGGAGGTAGAAGACAGGCAGATCGACCAGCAACTACACCTGCTGAACCTCCAGATGACCCTTCTACATTCTACTCAGCAGGTGGCTATCGTCAACAACACCAGACTTAGCCTTTGCCACCAACAACCTGCAGGCAAGTACAAAAAAGGACTGTTAGACCAGTTAGCTGGTAGTGACCACAGACTTGTGAAACTTTCTTTCAACCTCAACCACCATCCAGTAGACTACAAACCACTGCCCAGATGGAACCGCAAGAAAGCTAGATGGGAAAACTATTCTGTACTCACTGATGAATACACAGTGATCATCAACACCCAGTGAAAAGACGTAAACCATATGACCAAGGCCTTCAACGCAGCAATATTAAAAGCAGCGGCAGAAACCACCCGAAGAGGGGTCAGGAAAAACTACAGGCCCTACTGGACTGAAACTCCAACAGTTGTAAGATCAAGTAAATGCAGCAAGAGAAAAAGTAGACAAAGAACCAACAGCAGAAAAACAACATCGGCCTTAAAGAAAAATCGGCTTCATATACAAATGCATACATCCAGGCTGCAAGAAACAATTGGAAAAGTAAAACTGAAAATCTCAACATGGAGAAAGAAGGAAGAAAACTATGGAATCTTGCCAGAGCCATGACCAATGAAAAACCTTCGGCAGCACCCATTTTCTAGAAGAAAATGAAGAAATCCTTACTGGCAGGCGAGCTGCAGACTTCTTTATTAACAACTTTGAAAAGATCAGCAACATCAACATCTCCATCTCTAAAGGCAGAAAAAAGGAAATGTCACAACAACAGAAACTATACAAGAACATGGGCACACAAGAATAGGGAATGAAGAAACCCTTCACAATAACAGAACTCATGAAGGGATAAAGCAGCTACAAAAGGAGAAATCACCACGACCTGATGGCATTACAAACGAGATGTTGCAACACCTTGGATTGTCTGCACGGAAAAACGCTAGTGGACATCTTCAACGCCAGCTGGAAAAATGCATCTGTACTTCAATCATGGAAAGATGCCATTATGGCCCCTATCCACAAAAGGGAAAAAGAGAAAAACAAAACCAGTTACAGACCCATCAGTCTTACCAGCTGTGTTGGGAAACTTATGGAGAGGCTTATTCAACAACAGGGCTGACTTGGTACCTGGAGGAGAACGAGATTATCTCTGGCAAGCAGACTGGATTCAGACAACACAGATCCACAGAGGACCAAGTCGCCTATATTGCCCAGGAAATAGAAGATGCGCTCCAAGACAAGAAGCACTCCATACCAGTCTGGATCGACCTAGAAAAATCTTTTGATAAAGTCTGGAAAAAAACAGTCTGAAGCTGAAGATGCACCAGTATGGGATCACAGGCCACATGTATAACTGGATCAGCCAGCACCTGACCAGCAGAAAAGCCCGGGTACAAAATAGAAAGCATCAGAGCAAGTAAAAAAACAGTGAAAGAAGGTGTCCCACAAGGTGGGGTTATCTCTCCCACGTTGTTTATCATCTTCATGAATGATATCCTGGATGACATCCCTTCATGGATCCATGGTGAATTTGATGCAGATGATCTTGTCATCTAGTGCTCTGAACAATACGTTACAACTGTCACAGTAAGGATTCAGGAGGCCATGAACAAGATCGAGACATGGACAAAAAAAAATGGCTTGCGACCACCAATGCCAGGAAAACAGCATACACTATCTTCAGCCTGGCTATGAAAAAAAAAGCAACAAGGTGCATGCCTTCAGGTGAATGGTCATGTCCTTCCACAGGACAAGTCACCAACCTATCTAGGAGTCACCTTAGACTCAAGAATGACCTGAAAACGACAGATCAACAACTGCACGGCAAGAGCCAGACCGCCTGGCATTGATGAGAAAATTATCGGGAACATTCTGCAGTGCAGACCATACCATTCAGAAGAAGCTGTACCTTGGACAAGTAAGACCTGTCCTTGAATATGGAGCAGCTACGTAGGGAACAGCATCCAAAACCAACTTTAACCAGGCCTCGAGAATCCAGAATCAGGCATCCCAGATCATTACAGGTGCACTCAAGTCAACTCTGATCCAAGCCATGGATACTGTGTCAAGACTTCAGAGTCTCAAAAAGCAGACGAGATACTAAAGTTCTCATACAGTCTGTCAAGTTTAAGAGGACAAAGAATCAACCCATGCACAAAAAAATGTTAGAGCCCAAAAAGAGCAGACTGAAGCGCAGCGGCTTTGTGCACACAACACGCAGACTTGAGAGACAGGATCCTGATATTTTCCAACGAGGGAACAAGACAATTCCATCACACAGTTCATTACCATCATGGGGAAGAAATCAATTCCCAGAAATCAGAGTCACTATTCCTGGCATTCTAACAAAGGGTACACAGTCAGAACTGGAGAGGAAAGCAGTAACCCTTGACTACATAGAGCAAACATACCCCAAAGAGTTCTGGGCACATGCATATACAGATGGCTCAGCAGAAGAGGCTACCAGTAACAGAGGTGGGGGAGTTTTCCGAAGCTGATGGATGGAACTCCTGTCCGACAAGCCATCCCGACTGGCAAGTTCTCCACAAACTGCAAGGCTGAGACAGATGCACTGCAGTCAGCAGCCAGAATGCTGTATGAGAGTAGAGGGGCAATACATACCAAAGTCATCTTCTCTGATGCTTTATCAGTACTGCAGGCTGTTACAAATCCTCGAAACAAGGAACTCGACTTCTTTATATCTCTACCCTGCAGCATTCCAGTGAGAATACCCTCACACTGCAATATAACACACACACACACACACACACACACACACACACACACACACACATCGATCTATATATATATATATATATATATACATATACATATAAAAGCAATTCTATCTGTCTGTCTGTATGTATGTTTGTTCCTCCGCCGTGCCTAAACCGCTGGATGGATCTTCACCATATTTGGCATGCATCTTCATTTAACCGATAAAAAGGTCTTGACAGGGCCCGATTTTCAAAAAAGGGGGTAGTTTAAAATAAATAAATAAACATTTCTACCCTTGCGCCAACAGGGATTAACGCTGAATAAAGTTATCCCACACACATTTCTACAGGGACAGTAGGGCGGGAAGGGGGTAGAGAATGGGAGCGGGATGATGACTGACGGGTGCGGGACAACGGGGCAGAAAGACAAAGGCGGGCTGCAAACTTACACAGTGAGACTGAAGAGGAAACACAGGAGCGCCTTGCAGCCATGGATTCACGCTGAATGACGTTGTCACACACAAATGACGTCTTGGGAAAAAAAAAAAACCAATGACGTAATTACTAACAATGACGTATCAATGGCGCAGAAAGATATCTATTATATAAAGCTCAGTTTGTCTGTCTGCCAATCGCCACCAATTTGGCATCAAGTATCCTTGAAGTCCTACAAACAGCAACGTCGGGTCGGCGATCACCTGACGCATTGCGTCGTGACGAAATTTGCGTCCACAGACGCTAAACTGGACATCAGAACACTACACGACAGACAAACTCGCCGGGGCGAGACAGGGTCGAAACGCGTAAGCGCTAGTATAGATATAAAAGGCAATTCTGTCTGTCTGTCTGTCTGTCTGTTTGTTGTTCCTCCACCGTGCCTAAACCGCTGGATGGATCTTCACCATATTTGGCATGCATCTTCACTTAACAGATAGAAAGGTCTTGATGGGGCGATTTTCAAAAAAGGGGTAGTAGTTTAAAATAAATAAATAAATAAACATTTCTACCCTTGCGCCAACAGGGATTCACGCTGAATGAAGTTCTCACACACACACACTTTTCTACCCTTGTGCCAACAGGGATTCACGCTGAATGAAGTCACACACACACGCGGAGCAGGAAGGGACAGTAGGGCGGAAGGGGGTAGAGAATGGGAGCGGGATGATGACTGACGGGAGCGGGACAACGGGGCAGAAAGATAAAGGCGGGCTGCAGGAAACACAGAAGCGCCTTGCAGCCACGGATTCACGCTGAATGACGTTGTCACACACAAATGACGTCTTGGAAAAAAAAAAAAAATCAATGACGTAATTACTAACAATGACGTATCAATGGAGCTGAAAGAGAGGGAAGGATGTCTTCATTCCGAGGATCCCCTTGATACCAACATCCTGACCCATCGTGTTTAGGCGCCTGCAGTTTCAATTGCGCCTGTGCTTTGCCATGACCATCAACAAGGCACAAGGCCAGTCAATGGGGGTTGTTGGCCTGTTCCTTCAGGAGCCATGCTTCTCGCATGGACAGCTCTATGTCGGCTGTTCCCGGGTTGGAGACAGCAAACAGCTGTTTGTGTACGCTCCAGAAGGAAATACGAGAATGTGGTCTATCCAGTCGCTTTGAAGTAGACAATAGGCACAAAGCAAACAGGGCTTGCTGTGCCTCCTGCCAGCCACTTGCTGGGCCGCCTGCCACATCACTTGCTTGGACGCTTGCTGGACCACTGCTGGGACGCTTAAAAGACCACTTGCTGGGCTGCTTTATGAGACAAGAGTGGGAGAATGGGGTGGGAGCGGGTACAAGCTACATCAACGCGGGTAAGCTAGTAGTATATATATATATATATATATATATATATATATATACATATATATATACACATTATATATATATATATATGGACAAACAACAACTGGACTTGGATGTTGAAGAGGGATGCAGATGAGTATGACTACAAAAATACTTTTATGATGATGAATCAGACGCTCAGGATTCTGAAGCTCCTAAATTCTACAAACCGACAGGATAGTGCCCACCCTCAGGACGTGATCGCTCTCTAGACAGCTTCTGCCAGATACTACAGAGTCGTGCTCACTTGTTCACAAGCTCAAGGGCTCCAACAGATAACCTGAAACAGGAAGAAAGACAAGCCCTGAAAGAGCTCAAAGAAATGGTGCACAGCCGGAAAATACGTATCACAGAGGCAGATAAGGGAGGCAAAGTAGTCGTACAAAATGTACAGGATTATATGGATGAGGCACACAGGCAACTGAGCAATCAAAATCACTACACAAAGCTGTCTAAAGATCCAACTTGTGAAATTGCCAAAAAAATCCAACCAAAATTTTAAAGATATATATAACAAAGGATACATTAGTAAAACCATGTTAAAGTGGGCAGAGACAGAGCCTTCTCAGGTTACAGGTCACAGATTCTATACCCTGCCCAAGATACACAAGCATCCATTTAAACCTCCAGGAAGACCGATCGTCTCAGGAATAAACGGACCAACGGAAAAAATCCAAGCTGGTAGACAGCTG
>JADBJO010000616.1:186366-208866 GCA_016801955.1 Conus betulinus | reverse complement strand
CCTGTCTGAGTGAACGAAGAAGTCTGTCTGTCTGTCTGTCTCTCCTGCATTGTCTTGGATGACTCAAGTTAAGTAAACCGTGATCATGTCTTTGCAGTAAAAAATGTGATGTTCACACACACACACACACACACACACACATGCACACACGCACACGCACACACACACAAGCGCGTGAGCTCTCTCTCTCTCTCTCTCTCTCGTCTAATATCACATATGTGAAAAGACGTAAACCTGAAGTACTACTACACACAGAGACACAGACAAGACAGACAGACACACACACACACTGAGCATAGATTGTAAACCTGCACATCCGCTTATTACCCTCGCCCCCCCGCGCGCCCCTCCTCCTGTTTCATATTTACGTTTGATGTTCTGGAATTCATAGGGTGTAGTCACAATAAAATTAGAAAAATTAAAAAAAAAATGAATTGACACGCAATTCTCAAATAATGCAAATACATAGACACACTTGCACACATGAACGACGTTGTCACCTTTGCCATTCTATGAACGCTTGACGTACAGACCTGCGTGTTATCATTTTACAGTGCTGATGATGTACAGCAGACACCCGAGACAAAAGTTTTATGTGCTCAGAAAATTATGGTAAACTGCCAGTAGAAAAAAAGTAGGTTGTTTGCCTAATCTTGAAATGAATATACAAGTACAAGTAGTGCTTTTATAATAACGAGCGGGAATCTTGGAAACCGGTTATGATGCTATATATATGACGCTTTTCTTCCGCGACAAAAAAGGCAACGTTGTCACATCACGTGCGCATGATCAATAAGCAGTTTTGTCCCTTGGCCAATAATTCTCAGCTTTGAGGTCAAGGCCATTGGGGAATTGTCTAAACGAGGCCAGAAGGATTCAACATGGCTGCTGCCCTGTACCTGGGAGGTTACTCATTTTGTCTAAAAGAAGCTAGAGTCTTCTGGTGTTGTTCTGTTTGAGGATGCAAAAGGCACAAAAACTCAGGTAAATTTTATTATATTGTATTCTTGTTTATTGAAAGAAGTTCTTTCTGATAAAGGTCTGTGAATTTCGACTAGCCGCCTATTCACTATGTGTGTGTGTGTTTGTGTGTGTGTGTGTGTAGACCAGTTCTCCGATCATGAAACGCTAACTGAATCATGCTAATCTCAGCCTGATACTGTTTTATTGCAGATTATGTACAGGTTGAACCTTTGTTGTGTTAGGCCAAGCGACTCCACGTCAGTCCAAGCATTTGATGAACTGACTGGATCGCAATAGCACGGGCTTTGTTGTGCATTAGAACTATAGTACTCGAAATAATAGTCATTACTGATACTATATGACTAACATAATTCTAATGTTGATCCTGTTCACGGTGGGGGTTAGGGCCTAGCTGTGGTCTGATAACATAGAGATAGATTAACTCACTGAGAGCCAGACGAAATGCTGCAGACTAAGTCATCAAGAACCAGGTACTGATTGAGCAATATAGATGGATTACATGAGCCTTTATCCTCGTGAGCCCCTACGGTAGCTGGCCTTAGTACTGAAGATCAGTAAATCAGCTAGTGTAGTTCTTTGTCTGTTTAGTTATTTCATTTTGATTGATCAACTTCATTATTTCGTAGATTGTTTCAGATAGGTCCATGTATTATTCTCCCATTCCTTCAGTTCTGTTTACTTAGAATTTTTGTGAACTCTGCACCTTGCATGGCTAGATGTGTAAGGGTTATAGGTTCTTTGTACATTGTCACAGATTGAAGATTAAAAACAAGATTTGACAACTGTTGAAACTGGATTAAAATTTAAGTTTGAAGGTATTGACTTTTTTTTTAACACTTCATTTAGTCCTTCATTTCTTCAAATGAGACTATAAATCAAAGTTCTGTGTGTGAACACACAGACATAACATCTTGCACACACGTAAAATCCTATCACCAGCTTTCAGAAGAGAAGGCCAGTTCAGCCACTGGTATGGATGACACTTTATGCATAGCATGCATCCTGTGAAATAAATGGAAAGATTGAAGGAAGTAAGGAAATTGAGCGAATAATATTGAACGATATAGACTGGATGACACGGGAAATGACTGAATGAAGCGCCAGCTGGCAGCTCTTCAGTCAGCACTACCCAGGTAGGCAGTCTGTTGTGTAAACGAGTGTAGATTGTAAAGCGCTTAGAGCTTGGTCTCTAGCCGAGAATAGGCGCTGTATAATAAGTATTCATAATAATAATAATAATAATTTAAGATACCATTCAAAGTAAACTAAGAATAAATACTACTTTACTACTTTAAAGATGATTATTTGCTTTGTTTAACTGTCCACTTAGGAAAACAAAAATATATAGAAGATCACAGAAGTAAGAAATATTTAAAATGTTGTATGCAGCTAAATCATCTCTCCTTTTTCTTATGTTGAGCCAGGGTGTACTTTTAATGAAATTTGTCCACACGATACTTTTATATTTATGAGGTGGGTGCCCTTTGTGTGCAGTCAGTAAGTGCAGTAACACATACTAAGCAACAGCTGGTGAAATACCATCTAAGAAAAGTATGAATTGCATAGGTGTCAACATATACGGTTTTCCCGTATTGCTGTACAGGAAACCTATGATTTTGGGTCTGTACGGCTGTATACAAGTTTCAATATATATATATAGGTATACATAGCTATATAGGTAAAAACTAATTTATATCCTGGGCAAATCTTAAATCACTGAGGCAGACTGTGAGGTGAAAAAATTTTCATAGCAGGCGACACGGACTCTTAGCACTGAAACAGGAACGAACTGAGTAGATGATCGGCATGGGTGGAACTTCATCAGTCTGAGGACGGAATCCGTTATATGAAATTATTCGAGACGGAATTTTCTGTTTTTCATAAATCTGGAAAAAAAAAAAAAATTTTTTTTTTTTTCCAAACAGTCTCTAAAATGGGGCAAATTACATATCGAGTGCGTCTTACCATAAAACGGAAGTGCCGAATTGGAAATACTCTTTATTTTAGGGAACAAAGATAAAGCACCATTTGGTGAAATCTAGATTTTGAGTTTGGAGTTCGTTGGAAACTGTCAGTTGAGGAGATCGACGCTGGCATCACTAATAAGTGACGATGGGCTTGGCTGAACAAAATAGATGATGAAAAACGACAACATCGTGTTTGGTGTTTGAAAACGAACAAACCTGGTGTAGCGTTTTGCTGCATGTGCAACTCGGACCTCAAGTATGGATCCAATGGAAAATCTCAGCTAGCAAAGCATGCTAGAAGTCCAGACCATATTAAAAGCATGCATGAAGGTAAGAATTTCAGTAAAATCTTTTTCAGCAGCCTTCCATGCCCCCCCTAGCGACACACACACACGTACGCACACAAAGATGTACGCACGCACGTACGCACACACACACACACACACACACACACACACACACACACACACACACACACACACACACACACAATTGCATTTGCTCTACAACAGAATATTGCTGTGCTCAGACAAACAACAGAACAGCCTGTTCTCCATTACTCCAGCTGTGACAACGTAGAGGAGTTTATGATCCATTCCCACCAGAAAGGAGAGAAAAAAAAATCTTGAGTAACCACAGAGTTCTACTGACTACAACACTCTTCTCATGGCTTCCAATATATATATACCAATAGATTTCCTGTCAGGAAATATCTTGGCTTGCAACAGGCTTGCGGTCCTGATGTTGATACCCGTACTGCCCATCTATGTCTAAGGCACCAACCAAGCTGGTTTTAGGGGGTACGTTTTGTTCTTTTCTTTTTTCCTTTTTTTGATTTAAAATGATGACTTTTGTTCACATGTAAGCAATAAATATGTGTTTCAAACAAGGCCTCAGCTCCAAATTTCCTTTCACCAGAATTTTTCAAAAAATCAGTTTTGGCTGGGGGGGCTTTGCCCCCCTGAACCCCCCCACCAGGAGCGCGCTGCCCCTGGACCCCAACCTCAGTTTTTCAATTTTTATCCAGTTTCACCCGTGGATTGGTCATGTTTTGAGATCAACCTTTCAGCCTCCTTGTTGCAGGCAGCAAAGTCTGCCACCAAGCAGTATGTACAATGATGAACATCAGTAACTGTCATAATTTGCAAGTGACGGTGTTGAACAGAACAATGGCTGTGTGTGCATGGGAAATTGGTATGATTGGGAATAGAAACTCTGGGGATCACATTAAGTAATGATGTACTCCTGACTTCAGTGGACTAATGATGTTGGTAGGAGTGGAAAGTGCATCTAGAACAAACTGGTTTGTGACTTTGATGGACTCATGATGTTGTTTAAGTGGAAGAGTGTGTAAACAATATATCTATTTAAACAGTTTTTTATTCTGCATCATTGTCAGTGTTTCACTATAGCCGTATAGGGTGTGTGATTTGATCTACAAACTGTCTCAAGTGATGCATTCTGCTGGAATGGAAGAGAAGTTTCTGTTGGATGGATAAATGTTATTCAGCTTATTGTTAGTCTTAAACTGCCATTTGTTTCAAGAAGTTCTGCCTGATACTGAGTATTACATTGTATTCACAGCAAGTTTTGTTTATTATGTTTTTTTTTGCGTTTTCTGTAAGGTTTTTGGGCTCGGAATAAGGGAAAAAGTACTTTTCAATATGGGAAGTTGTAAAATGAGGAAAATTGGGTTGACACCTATGGAATTCCAAATGAATCAAATTCTGATGGCAGTGGATTAGTGGTTAGATTTAGACAGGAGTGGCTCATAGTGATAATGCAGGAAGTCTGAATGTTTTTTGTGTCATTTTTTATCCCTGGATGTGTTGTTACCACAATATAAGAACTACCACCAGCAGAAGTGTACAGTGGTTTCTCAGTATCTGTTCAGGTGCATTTGGCGATAAAGTTTAGGGTAACGTGGCTGTTTTTGGTGGTGCTGGTCATCTGCTTAACACTCTTGGTCACATGTTGGTCGAATCAGCTGGAAGAATGCATAGCAAGGTCATTGTGCTGATTATGATACACTTATGAAATGGAGTCTTTTTAAATAATGTAACATTGCTGATTCTTATAATAAATGCCAAAAGAAAATTCCAGCCTTTGTGACAAACATTCCTCTTTGCTGTTGGGAACCTTAATATGATAATGAAACCTTTCATAAAAACACAACTTCATACCAGGATTTAGTTCAGCTGGTTGGCCCCATCTTGAATCTGTGTGAAAAATGACGGCCTTCTTTTCATGGCTTTCCCACAAGCTTACTGCAGGTTGGGTAGTACATATATTCTGGTTAGGACAAACTTTTTCTTTTATTAAAATTGACTGTTTTCTGAGATTCATTCGTGGTAAACAGAAATGGTTAACAAGTACTAACTTGTCCAGCCCCCAGCATCTTGTGCCCCAGGAACTTATGTTCAGTGCACTGTATACTGTTCTTGAACACTATCAGTAACGTGGTGGTCTTGTGGATTGTTAAGTGAAAAGGAAATTAGCTACCTCAAAATCAATAGTAGTAGCAGTTTCATTTTTACAACTTTTCACAAAGTTATGTCATATTAGATGAGAGAGAGAGGGAAAAAATGAGAGGGAAAGAATTTGTGTTTACATGCGTGCATGTGTGTGTGCATGCGTGCATGCATGTATATGTTTGCAAGTGTTGGTGTGTATATAATCATAGAACGACTGCCAGTATTAAATTAATAGTAAATATTTGACTGGACTACCTATCAAACAAGAGGTAATTTTAAAATCAAGACCAGTATCATAAAAGAGATCAGTTTCAGACATGCCTGCGAAAAGTGATAGGCATGTCCTTGACTTGTTTGTTTCACCACATATACTTTTTATTAAAGCATTATATTTAGTTCTGAGAGCATGTAGCTTTGGTCGATAAAATGTTGAAACAAATGTTCTGTATTAATTATTTGATAGATATAATAAAAAATTTGCAGGTGTTAGATGCCTTTGACATAATCAACACTGAAAAGTTTACTATATTGTGTTTTAACATGAGAACTAAGGTTGTTTGGACAATTCTGAAAGTCCCAAGCCATTTGTCTTAACATTTGATGATTCTTGTAAAGTGAAGGGTATAGAAAGTTGTTATGCAAACATTTCATTTCGAACACCTTTTTCAAACGTCTGTCAGTGAGTTCATTACCCAAGATTCCACAGTGTGAGGGAATCCAAAAGAAAGTTAAGTCAGTTCCTGTGTATATATTAAGCTATGAATTAAATGACAATTTTCCTAGCTAAAGATAAGGTTATCTGCATTCAGTTTGCAAAACTTAGGGGATTGGTACATCATTGTGGTACTGACATCGAATCTACACAGAGCAACACTTGAAAAATTGACTGTGGTAACTCAGATATGTCAACTCATAGCCATTAATTTACTACTTACTAATTGATATTATTTTATTGATGCTTAGCTGCCTCTGAATGCCCAGATTATTGACTGTCATTGTAGTGTCAAAATTGCAGAAGCCCTTGATTCATCTGAAAGCACTTTGCAGATAATGCCTGCAGTAGCTGGAGTTGATGGCTCACAACGCTGCATCTTAATGGCCAAACCTGCCCAAATCAAATCAAGCTGTATGGAAGCAAAATGTGTGAATGATCACCTGCTCTGGGATTCACAGGAAACTTTGTTGTCATAGAAAAATGGATATAGTTAGATTGGTTTTTGAAAGGTTCCAGCTGAAATTTAGCACAAATGCCTTTACTGTACATTGATAATATCAGTTGTGCGCTTCTTAAAAAAGTATATATGTTGTACAGAATAATAATGATGCATTGACAGGCTCAGAATTGAGGAAATGATGACTCTTCATCCAATACTTTTAAATGATTGAAGACCTGAACAAAGACTGTGAAACTTTCCTTATTGTTGTTATGACCAAAGTTTTGATTTCTTATCTGAATTCATGCTAGTCTTTTGTGTCTGTAATTCAGGGGAATTGTTGATGAAGGTTCAAAGTAAGGAGATGGAGGTTCAAGAGTCCATGTGAAGTGGGGAAACACACTGGCTTGTAGACTTAAGCATCAATAGAGAGCTTAATGTTATAACTATAAATTGATGACGGTCTGTGTTGAATGAGAACTGGTCACTGAACACCATGAAAAAGACTCAACACCTGTGCAGTGTCTCTGGTAGATCTCCAAATGATGATCAAATTCCTTTCCAGTACAATACAGATAGCACGACCTGTAGACTGCTGGTGCATGGACAGAGATCAAACGAACAATTACAGGGAACAAGAATGAGCTTCAGACTCAGTGGTGGAAAAGGATCTCATTCTTTCCTTTCATGCTTTTTGTTTGTAGAAAATGGAAAATAAAGAATAAAGTAACAGAAAGGGAATTTAATGAATGGGAATTCTTTGTCAAAAGAAATGATATTCTGTGTTAGTGTGTAGGATGATGACAGACACTAGATTTACATCAGTTACTTTTGTACAGGCTTGGTTAATGTATTCAGCATATGTTAAATCCTATGGAATATATCCAAATCCTAATCCAAAGACTTTTATATATTGAAATATCGATGGATTGATTTGGTAACTCATTACTGATACTATCCCCTCTTCCTTTTCAGTCCTCATCCCCATCCTCCTCTGTTGTGTCACAAACAATTTAATGTGTCAAGACAAACAAACAAACAAAGTAAATCAAAATTGTGATACTCTACAAACCTTCAGACTTGAAAATTTTGATGTACAATACTAAAGCTACATCATGAGCCTTCAGGAAGTGTTGACATCATTGTTGCATCTGTTCATGGCTGATCTGCTCATAAGTAGATTGTGTAGCAAGTTAGAAGCCACATAACTGTAAGAATTATTTCATTCAACATCTTCGTGATTCATTTGCAAATCTTGTATGTACACTGTACATGTGCTGTTTTTGTTTCTTTTAAAGCCTACATTCAGCAAACTGTTCAATTTGTTGCCTTTTTATTTGCCTTGTTTAGAGAGACGTCTTGAAACAGATACACTTGAAAGAAATGGTTTGATAACCAACCAGACAGCTTTTTAATTTGTTATTAGAATATTACTCAATTCTCAGTTCTGTTTGAACTGCTTGGCTTGTTTTTTTCTCATCCCCCCCCCCCCCCCCCCCCCCCCCCCCCCCATGTTTCTGTCTGTATTTTTATATTCATTTGTTGCTGTCTGGTCTACATGCTTGCATTCATCAACTGAACATATAGTTTGGTGGGGGGGGGGGGGGGTGGTGGGGGATGGGAGGAGGGGGGGGGGTTTATGCATGCAGATGGGGTCATTAGATAGCACTCTGAAAGCAGTATGCTAGGTCATTGAGTCCTTTGGTTTCTTTTTATTTCATTTTGCAGTGGCTATACCCATGGCCATGCTGCTTGTTTGGAGCAGAAAGGTTGCCATTTTGTTGGAGGGTTTCCATAACACTCAGCATCCCATGGAGTTGGTTTGTATATCCAAGAGGGTGCAGGTTGTGTTTAAACATGCAAAAACCGCCTTTAGCTATAGACCAAACAATGATCCTACCAGGGTAAAGTAAGTGAAGTAGGTTATCATGCTGGGGAAGGTGACTGGCTCATGGAATTCTGGTTGCATTCATTTTTCTTGGCTGAATGTGACCTTGAGTTCAATTATTTTCATGGCCTCCGAGCGTCCTTGTTCTCTCCCAATAGCTGTTTAGTGTATAGAACTTATTAGAGAGAGAGAGAGAGAATGCGAATGTGAACAGTTTAATGCATAAAGGCCATCTAGGCATCTTGCACAATGGTAGTGGGAAATATTGGGGATGGGGGTGGGGGGAAGGGAGTGGGTAGATGGCGGGAAAACAGTAAATGACGGGGGGGGAAAACAACAGCATGTACATCACAAAAGTAAACCTTCTGATATACTCATACTTCAAAGTGAATAACCTCAGCTCAGATATGATCTCACTTACTCAATATAACTATCCTGATTAACAAGCTCATCATAACTCTGATTATGAGCGTTCTGACTTGGAAAAAAGAAAACACACCACACTTCTACAGCTCATCAGATTACAGAAGCTGTATATACTGAAGACCGTTATGTATTTCAAAGGCAGATAACTGTTAATGTTATTGTCTATGCTTAAGTGATGAAATATGTATTTTGCCACTGCGCAAGATAATTGTTTATCGACACTATTCAAAAGAATTTCTAACTTAAGATAGAGACCAAGAAACCTGTCTCATAAATCAGTATACAAAGGGCATACATGTATGCATGTATAAGATGTTTTTCATCCTCATTCACATTCAAACAATTTGGGCAAAATCTTGCAATGGGATTTTCACAGAATCTCTGAATATTGTTTCTTATAGGTAGTACTCGAAGTCTTGTCTGTGTCAAAGCCACTCTAAGGCAAAAGATGTCCAGAACCTCAAAATAATGACTAATTCCGAAACCACACTGTGAAGATCTGTACAAGACATGTGTTTTTATCCCAAATTGATGCCAACTATTCTTGAACACACATGTCACAAGTCTTTTTGAAATTTTGGTAAAAACACCCTTACATCATCCACTCCTTGCCATAGTCAAACATAATTAAATCTGGTGTTCCCTAGAATTTCTCTAAATCCCTGTTACCCAGTACCTTATGCCCTGATTATCAAGGTATACTTGCATAAGATAAGCCTGTTTAGATAATCTATTCAGGCCCATGTCTAGTAGTCTAAAACCAATATTTCAATGCTTTCATGCATGAATTTATGTATAAGTGATGCCTGCTTAATTCTGAATACACAAGTTTATTAGGTGTTTTAAGTGGAATGCCAACAAATCTTTTGCAGGCCAATAAGTGTACTTTCTCATTGTGCTCTAAACATTGCAGACCCCATATTTCTGCTGAGTACAATAAAATTGGCTGGATTTTGGAATCAAAGACGTTAAAGAAGACTCCCGAGACATTTCTTTGCAATTGTTGAATGCATGGCACAGAAGATAAAAAGTGCATTCTTTGCCTTTGTGTCCATGTGTTCTATTCCAAGATTCATACTAAACATGGTAGTAAATGTGAAACCCAAGTAACAGTAGCTGTTGACTGTCTCGATTTCTTCACCATCATACTCATAGTATGATTTTTCTCATCTGCCTACATAGCCTCCCTTTCTGAACACCATGACTTTAGTCTTAGATTTGTTAACTAATCTTTACCTTCAACAACATGTTTTCAGTGACTTTAGATGTGTATGTAGACCACCTGGTGTAGTAGAAAATTAGAGCTGCATCATCAGCAAAGAGCAAAATGAAGATCTCAATAAAACTAGGAAGTAGTTGACCCCGTTTCATTGATATGGTTGGCCAGTTGGTAATGAAGAGTGAAAACAGTGTTGGACTTAGTCCACATCCTTGTCTTACACCAACAGGGCAATCAAAATACTCAAAAAAATCATCATTGCATCGTACACATGAAATGAGAGAGTCATACATGGACTTCAGGCAACGTGAAAATTTCCCCTGTATCCCTTCATTATACAGGGCTTGTAGTAATTTGTCATGGTGAATGGAATCAAATGCTTTTCTGAAATCCACAAAGGCAGCATAACATTTTCAACCTTCTGAACATGAACATCTCTGGACAATAGAGTATAAATTGAATATTTGATCAACCGTTGAATAATTGTTTCTGAAACCAGCTTGATTTTCAACAATTATATTGTTTTCCTCTAGCCTTGAATACAATTTCTGGTTCAGAATTGAAGTAAAGCATGTACAAGTGACATAAATCAAAGATACACCATCTCTAATTATCAGGGTTGTCTTTCTTCCCCATTTTGAAAATAGGCACTACAAATTTGACCATTCATGTGGATATGTACACAACGTTAACAAAAATTTGGTTAAATAACACAGTGAGAAAGTTAACAATAGTTTGACCCGCTGTTTTCAGCATTTCTCCAATAATACCATCTGTGCCACTTGCTTTGCCACATTTCTTGGCCACATTTAATTTTCTTCAGTGCACTTCAAAGCACTGAAGAGAGAGAGAGAGAGAGAGAAAGAGAGAGAGAGAGAGATTTTTCTTCTGACTTGACTGAGTCAGAAAGAAGCAGATGATACTCGTGTAAACTAGCAGAATTGTTTTTAAGGGAGCAGTGCAAATGAATTAGGCTGGAGCCAAAATAACATTGAGAGAGTCCTCATAAGTAAGAGTTAGGATGTCCTTGTAAATGACAACTGAGCCAAGATCAAAATGATGTCTTGTGATGCAAAACAAGTCACAGTGTCATGATGTTAAAAAGGTCGAGAGTGGGAGAGATTTCCCCAGATTTGTTAAATGAAGCTGTGAGTTAGCCTCCACACACACCCACAGGCACACACGCCCCTCCTACAACTAGATTCACAGCAGATTAATTAACCATGGCTGCAGCCAAAAAGAGCTACAGATGTTTATGATGTGGGCTGCTGGATTTAGTTAAAGACAAAAGGGGAGGGCATGGGGGGGAGGGGGGGGGGGGGGATAAGAGGCAAGTCTACAGGATGTTGGTGGTAGCATAGGCGAGGGAATGTGTGTGTGTGTGTGTGTGTGTGTGTGTGGGGGGGTGGGTGGGGGGGGGGGGGGGGCAATGAATGTGAGGTAGCCCTTGTGTGTGTATGTGTGTGTGTGTGTGTCACTGTGTGTGGGTGGGGGGGGGGGGGGGGGGGGGCGATGAATGTGAGGTAGCCCTTGTGTGTGTGTGTGTGTGGGGGGGGGGGGGGGGGGGGGGGGGGGGGGGGGGGAGACAGACAGACAGACAGACTATATACCTGCCAGTGTGAGAACACCAATAAAAAAAAAAAAAAGTTCCAGGTAGCCATGCTTGGAAGGGTGGTTGCTACATGTTATCCAATCACTTGTGACACTTCAGTACACTTATGACTGTTTCTGTTTCAGTGTCAGTGACATTGTCAAGATACTGAGACAAAGTGATACAGACACATCATTCAAGGCAGATGCAGTCCTGGCACACTTCATGGCAAGTTTCATATTTCAGACAGTAGAGGTGTGCTACCCATCAAGCACAGCTTGGAATGGGGCAAAAAAGATTATATCACTCACAGTCACATTCACACAGTGACACACACACACACACACACACACACACACACGCACACACACACAGTGACACGTGTTCTCTCTCTCACACTCACCTCTCATGTGCCCTCTCTCTCTCTCTCTCTCTCTCTCTCAATAGACCAGTGTAAATAACCAGTTAGGTAACTCCTGACTCTCCTCAAACAACTCACTATTATGTTGTTCTGTCACTCAAAGAGGTTACTTGCCCTGCAGGCACTGAAAAGAGGGCAAAAACATACAGGCAAGCCTATCCCAGACTATCCAAACAAGAGCAACATTATTTGAGGAAAGGGGGTTCAGGTTGGGGGAAAGGAGTTAGTAATGGAGGGTACAGCTGTGTGGTTGTGCCTGACTCATCAGTCATGTGTGGGAAAAAAAGCCTTTTCCCCACTCCTCCACTCCACATGTTCTCCTGTCCTTATAGTACTTAGTGAGTGTGTCTGGAGGATTGTCAGCAAACCCAGCTAAGCCTGAATAAACTTCAGGTACAGCCTCATTGTCAGGTTGGGGAGGGGGAGGGGAATAAAACTGGGAGGATGTGTGTTAAGAAGCATCCAGGCTATTGTGTCTGGAGTTGTCAGCACTGTTGTAGCCTCTGGTATCCAAGCTGGTGTGATGGGATGGGGATAGGCAGTGTAACTTGAGTTGGTTTTGTGTTATTGTTTAGTGGATGTCATTGTCATTTGACAAAATAGGATGAGCAGTTCACAAGAGGTTTTTGTGCTTCACTTACTATTTTGTTTCTTTCTGGCAAGTCTCAGTACCTTGCTTTCAAGTTGAAAACATACAGACTTGATTGGTCATATTCACACAAGCACATAAAACACTCATGAAATTTACACCCTGACGCACGCACACCCACGCACACACACACACACACACACACACACACACACACACACACACACACACACACACACACACACACACACACACTAGCATAGTGGAAATGTGTTCTGTACAAAACAGGCTGCAGTGACCATTCTTCTGTTTGTCCATCATGGATGAAGAAAGGTGTCAAAATTCCTGAGTCTGGACATAAGGAAGTTTTTTTTATAAATGCATCACACATTTTGATGAAAATGCCTTCCTTACTGATTTGCTTCACTCTGAATTAGATTACATTTATCAGATTAGGAACCCTGATGATGCTATGAACTTTTGAATATGTACGTTCAATTCAGTATATGATAAAAACATGCACCCTATGTAAGAAAAAGAGTGAAGCATGTCATTAAATCCCCATGGTTAACAAAGAGATACACAATGAGAAATTCAAAAGAGATCATATACTCATTTCAAAGGATAGAGAGTCGTTCAGAAAACAAAGGAAGAAAGTAAATTCCATGAAGAGAAACGTAAAGAAACAATATTTTCAGAATTTAGTTTCGTCTTCTCAAAATTCGGAGTTAATTTGGAAAACTGTCAATCTCTTGACTACCGATGACTCAAGAATGCAAAATCCAGTAAAAGATATATCATCAGAAGACTTCAACTTTCATTTTGCAAATATAACTAAGGATGTAATTGTAAACGATAAAAGGAAGTACAATGATCTACATATGTTAGAAAAATACTGTCGATGTAAAAACATTTCTTTGTGTTTTGACATACCACCGTTGTCATTAAATGAAGTATATAATTTGTGTATAGATAAAAGCCACCTTCCCTTAAAATGTAAACAAGCGAAAGTTACACCTTTACATAAAAAGGTGATCCCACCAGTCTCGCAAACTATAAACCTATCTATATATTATCTATTTTGTCTAAACCACTTGAAAAACATGTTAAACACACCTATATTCTCATCTTAATTATTACCATCTGATTCATGAAAATCAATCAGGTTTTCAAGAAAATCACTCTTGTCACACTGCTCTTGTACAACAACTTATCGATAGATGTCTGATAAATATCAACAATAATGACCTTACAGGAATTTTTGTAGATTTTGCAAAAGCATTTGACATTATAAACCACCCCCTTCTAATAAAAAAAAGCTTGTGTGGTACAAAGTATCGAATACAGCCTTAAAATTCTTTACCTCTTTCATTAACAGCTTGTTGAGTTACTCCCTTTAAAATTTTGTGTCCCTCAGATGTCAGTATTGGGGCCCCTGCTCTTTTCTGTTTAAATAAATGTCTTACTATTGTATACAGAATGTTGTTGTGAAATGTTTGCTGATAATACCTCATTACAATTTCGTAGTAATAACCATACTGAATTGGTAAGTAATCTGCAGAAAAATATCAACAAGCTGATTACATGGACAGAAATGAATCATGTGTTCCTTAATGCTAATAAAACCAAATGCATGTATGTCATGACACGTCAAAAATGACAGAAAATGAAATCCTCCTTGTGCCATTATTGTGCCCAGGGACAGAAGATTGACAAGGTTACATAGTATCAAGTCTTAGTTGTTACCCTTGACAACAATCTATCTTGGTGTTACCACATTGCGGAGCTTGGAAAATGTAATTCTAAGAGAATATATCAATTTCAAAAATAAAAAGAATTCTAAATGTTCTTTCCAAAAAGATATTCTTTCATGTACACATTCTTTCTCTTATCAATTATGCATCCATGTTATGGGAAAATGCCAGTGAAACTAATCAGAAACAAGTAAGTCGTGTGCATAAAAGGGCCATTAATAAGTTCAGCTGAAATCCAATACCTTGACAAAGAGTGATTGCAAAACTTTAAATATTCTTCATTTAAAGACAGGCTCTCCTTCAACGAGTGCTTGTATATTTAGAGTGTAATGAATGGATCAGCCCTGAAGAAAATCATTGAAAGCTTTGTCATCAGTAGTTACAGACATATACATAAACTGTCTCTTCCAAGACCTGGAAGTAATCTTATAAATCAAGTTTCTGTATTCAGGAGGAACAGCATGGAATAATTTGCCTTCCTCCTTAAAATCATGTTCCTCAAAACAGACATTGAAAAAGGCACTAAAAATGTGTCTGATACCAGAAACACTGCGCATCAATTAAAGTAATTTCCATCAAAATGATCTTATCCCCACACCTGTCTGTCTGTCTGTCTGTCTCCCTGTCTCTCAATGCTTGAAGTTGAACTTGATGTTCCAGCAATAGTTTTATTATTGTTTCATATTTGATATGAGAGTTATGTATTTGCATGATAGAAATTGTGTGCTTTTAAAAATGTTGTTTGAGCTTGTGGTTAGATGTTATAATATTTTTTCTTTCTTGTTAATGAGGGCAGGATGTAAAAAAGCTGGAAAGCTTATTATTTAACCCTCAATAAAGATAATTTTGACTTACACACACACACACACACACACACACACACACACACACACACACACACACACACACACACACAGTACACACACACACACACACACACACACACATATATATACACACATACACAACACAGAGAGACACACATGCACAGAGATACACACATACGTATGCATGCACACATGCATGCACACACACATACGCACATGCACACACAGAGTATGGCGGTTTGTACAAATATGTGACTTGTATGCCTATTCAGTGTGTGGTCTTTGAAATGAAATTATATATGTCACCCTTTTAAGTTTAAAAACATGTTTTGCAGATGACATCGGAGTTCATTACAAATATAATACTGAAGTGCATGTAGTATGTGCCCAGTGACACACACACACACATGCATGCAATCATGAATCACACACACACACACACACACACACAGAGCATTACACTTTTTACATATATGGTGGCACTTTGAACACATATTCAAGTTTCCCTCTGTGTGTGTGTGTGTGTGTGTGTGTGTACATGTGTGTACATGTGTGTGACTGTGTGTGTGTGTGATGTGTGATGGGGATTAGCATGAGGACTTGCCAGCATAGGCCCCCAGGTGAACATGGGCTTTGTAAAGTTGTGGCGGATGAGTTCTTAATGATCATGGTGGCTTTCTGCTTGTGCATGACTGAACAGCCAGACAGACAGGATCATCAGAGTAATTTCCCTCAGGACATAGCTGGACGGGTGTGTTATTGCAAGGTTGCTGGCCTTCATTCTGTTCCTTTGGAGCAGAGGGCCCTAGAATTGCATGTTGTCATGGTAACCTTTTTGGGGGAAAATATACAAGGGAAGCCTTGCAAGTCCTAGTACAAGAAAGCCTGTTAGAGTTAGACTTCCTTCGTTTGAAAATAATGGAAACCATTTTTGTCCCTGAAAACCATTTTTGTCCCTGATTGACTTGTTTCTCCATACTAAATTAAGCTTTTCTTTATAAGAGAGAGAGAGAGAGAGAGAGAGAGAGAATTTCTTGGAGGTTGTCATTAAACAGGAGATTCCTCTGTGTTGATGAAACTTTAAAAAAAAAAAAAAAGAAAGGAAAAGAAAAGATGTATGCCAAAAAAGCACCATGGTTTGTAACAGTTTTTCTTGTTAGCCATCAACCATCACCCTTGGTCTTGCACCAGTCTTTTTCACCAGTACAAATCAAGGAATTCCCACACCCATCACCCTTGCACCGTCTTTTTCACCAGTACTAATCAAGGAGTTCGCAACCCTTCACCCTTGGCCTTGCACCACTCTTTTTCACCAGTACAAACTACAAATCAAGGAGTTCGCACACCCATCACCCTGGCCTTGCACCACTCTTTTTCACCAGTACAAACTACAAATCAAGGAGTTCGCACACCCATCACCCTTGGCCTTGCACTCTTTTTTCACCAGTACAAACTACAAATCAAGGAGTTCGCACACCCATCACCCTTGGCCTTGCACCAGTCTTTTTCACCAGTACAAACTACAAATCAAGGAGTTCGCACACCCATCACCCTTGGCCTTGCACCAGTCTTCACCATACAGATCATGGAGTCCACACACCCATCACCCTTGGCCTTGCACCAGTCTTCACCAATACAGATCATGAGGTCCACACACCCATCACCCTTGGCCTTGCACCAGTCTTTTTCATCAATACAGATCTAGGAGTTCTCACACTCATCACCCTTGCACTCGTCTTTTTTCACCAATACAGATCAAGGAGTTCTCTAAGAGTCACCAGTTAAAGAAAAAACTTTCAAATACAGTTGATGGCCGGTCAAGTAAAACAACTCAAATAACCATTTGTAGCAGCTAAAAAAGACTGATGCAAAGTTGATAGAGAACTATTATTGAAGAAAGTGATTCGTCTGCAGCTGTTACAGTTGCATTTAGTTGTGATGCTCTTATTAAAACAGTGGTATTTTATCAGCAAAACAATAGCATATGCTCTCTGCTGCATTCCCTGCTCCTTACCCATTTCTCCTGCTTCTGTTCTCCTCTCCCCTCCCACTCTTCCCTCCTCTCGCACTTCACTTATTTCCCATTCCCTTTGTCTTACCCGCACCGTCACCTTCAGGTCACCTGGAAGGCTTTGATCTTCAGGTGAAGATGTTAGACAGGGTTGAAGCATCACCTTAGAAGGATCGAAGCATCACCTCGGGCTAGGGTAGTTTTTATTCTCTCTCTCTTTTTTTTTTTTTTTTTTATAGTATATATATATATAAGAGTTGTGGGTGGAAGAGAGTAGAGAGAGAGAGAAAGACTAAGAGAGAGAGATGAGCAAGTAGAGAGAAAAAAACAATGTGTCATGAGAAATCGGACTAAGAATGTGCATAATGTTATTACCCAGTTATTGCAATTCCAGTGTTTATAATGAAGAAAATATTTATGGGAGTGTTGTACACAGTTGTGTTATACAGACACTGCCTCTGACAGTCGACCCCCCAGAGAACACTCTTGAACTCCAACCCCACTCCTGCCCTCTGGCATCGGATCCAAACCAACCACTGGATAAATTTTTCACTCTCTTGTGAGCGTGTGTGGTGAATTCATGAGACAGTAATATGGTTGCCAGCAGGTTTAGTGTTGCTGGAAATTGGCATACATTGTGTATTGTGTGCATGAATGAGCGAAAGAAATTGTTTTTGTTTACATGGTGTTTTACCAAAATATCTGTCCTGTGATTTATGGGTGGTTAGGAGACCAGATGTATGACACATTCTGTGTGTTTGTGTGCATGCATGAGCACACAACAGTTTTTGTTTAAGCATGAGTGTGTATTTCGTGTGTGTTTCGTGTGTGTGTGTGTGAGAGAGAGAGAGAGAGAGAGAGAGAGAGAGAGCGAGAGACAGTGTGTATATATGCGTGTATACGTGTATGTCATGTGTGTGTGTGTGTCTGATTTCAGATGTCAATCATTGTGATTTACATACATTACCTCTACGTTTAGAATCAGGGGCAACTTTATTTAATCATATTTTGCCTTCTGCTTTTCGGCACTACAGAACACCTGAGAAAAAAATCATCCCAAACATTATGCACACAGTTGTATTTTTTTTATCATAAGTTTTGTTTGTTTGTTAATTGTACAAACAGTTTAAAAAGGGTCATGCCATAACAGTTATTTTAAATCTAATGCTCATTGTGTTGCCCAGATGTAACCTAGGTCTTATGGGCTTCCACACACCGTGCATGATACCATTGTTCAAATGAAGATCATTTTCAGCTTTCAGTGAAGGAACACTTCACTGTAGAAACTGTGGAGGACAAAGTAGTTTTGAAAGTATATATATCATTTTTCTGGAAATACACTGGATATACTTTAACAGCCAATATCAGGTTCACAGGTTTGATTAACCCATTTCTATTTGATCCTGATGTAGCTGGCAACTGGAAATCCCTGGAGCTTATTTATACCCACCACAGCCCATTGCCTGCCACTCAGATCTGATAGCATTGTTCAATGTGCATTAAGCTCTGGCTTGTTGTTGTACAAACCCTCTGTGAGTTAAGTTTCCTACTTAACTCCTGGTCAAATCAAACTGAAAGAATGACACAAATTTTGGTGCCACACAGAGAACAACAGTGTGTGTGCATAAAAATCAAGACAATTTTTTTTTTTTTTGATACATGGAAGAATTTCTATGTAACATGTGAATGCCAAGGGGGGTTAATCTATCTGATGTTGAATTTTTGCCTTTAAAATACAAACTTATACAAACATACTTTGTCATATATACAGCAGTTGCTGGCCTCTTTTTCACTTATGACAAAACCAAACATTTTTTTTTCTCCTGAAAGTTAATTTCTTGTGGCTGTTTTTTTTTTGTGTGTTTGTTGTTGTACATTATCACTGACCTGCATCAGTTTATTCTGCACAATAAAGTGATAACACATTGGGTACAAACATATTTCAGGCCATGTATGATCTGTTTCAGTGGAGGACTGCTGTTTAAAGTGAAACATTGTATGTGAAATGTATGTGTCTAGATATGGGCACACACACACGCACGCACGCACGCATGCATGCATAAACACATGGAGTTGAATTGTAAAGAATGATTATTTTTGTTTGAAATTATGGTTTGACAAAAAAAAAAGAGAGTTTTGTTTATTTATTTATAATGTTTTGTTTCTTTGTTTTCATCAAGACCCGAGAGTTTCTTACATGTATGTGTTGATGTGCACTATGAACACTACAGTTCCAACGTCAGTATGATATTTGTTGGTCTGGATTTCATCCTGCAACTTTTCATCAGACAACATGGAAGAGTACAATCTTCCTTTCACTTTAAACAAATTGAAATCTGCCTTACTTTCTTGCAGCGATTCCTCTCCTGGTATAGATGAAACCCATTATAAATTTTTGAAAACATCTTCGGCAAAAAAGATCTGAACATCCTGCTTCAAGTGTACAACCATGTGTGGCCTACTGGGGTTCTTTCCACCTTCTTGGTGAAAAGCACACATCATACCTATTTCCAAACCTGGGAAAGATCTTTCGAACCCATCAGTTTACTATCTGATAGCGTGACCCAGCTGTATCTGCAAACTGATGGAAGAAATGGTGAATGCTAGACTCACGTGGAAACTCAAAATCAGCGGCCTTCTGGCAAAAGAACAGTGCGGGTTTCCGCAAACATCGAACTACAGTAGACCATTTGATCCATCTCGAATCTACGCTTTGAAATGCCTTTCAAAATAAACAACACTCAGTGGCTATTTTCTTTGACTTGGAGAAGGCCTACAATGCCACCTGGAAATCTGGGATATTTTAAGATCTCCATGATCTTGGTTTTCGAGGTCACCTTCCACTTTTTATTGAAAAATTTTGGGCAGAACGACAGTTTCAGATTCGTGTTGGCACCACTCACTCTGATGTTTATGAGCAGGAGATGAGTGTTCCATAAAGGAGCATACTGTCACCTGCCCTCTTTAGCATCAAAATCAACAACATTGTTAATTCAGTTCAACAGGGTTCTGACTGCTCATTGTTTGTAGATGATTTTGCCGTCTATGCAACTGGAAGCTTGTATCCGAGTGTTCAGCACAGGCTCCAGCTTTGTGTGGATGAAATTCATCTGTGGGCAGAAGAAATTTACTTTTTCTGCCACTAAGACACAGTGCATCACTTCCATAATTTCTGACAGTTCTTTGCAGAGATCCTGAAATCCAAATAGGGAAGTCTCTCATTCCAGCTGTAAAAGAGCCAAATTTGTAGGAGTTATTTTTGACCAAAAGCTCAACTTTTTTAGTCACATTAAACACTTAAAAACTTCATGCCAGAAAGCTTTGAACATTCTGTGCGTGGTAGCACACACTGACTGGGGTACTGATAAGAAAACTTCGTTGGACCTCTACAGAGCCTTAGTCTGTTGTAAACTAGACTATGGTTGTGCTGTGCACGGCTCTGCAAGACCCTCTTACCTGAAACTGTTGGACCCTGTTCACCATCAAGGCTGCTTCTCTGTCTTGGAGCATTCCGCACCACCCCTGTGCACAGCCTGTACGCAGAGGTTGGTGAACCCTCACTGTCCAACTGCAGGCTGACACTATCTTTGAACTACTATCTTAGACTGTTCTCTGAACTGAAAACCTTACCTATGACTGTGTTTTTAACCCTCAGTTTCAAAGTTAATTAAAAAAAAAAATCCCAATAGTATTCCTCCGATTGGACTGCGTATGCAGTCTTGTGCGCAGAATGCAGGTCTTGATCGAGGAGTTGTGTCTGTCTCCAAGTTTCCAGATAAGCCTCCATGGACCTTTTTCACACCAGAAATTTGCTTTGATCTTGCTGCCTTTCGCAGAGAATTCACCAGTTCTTAGGCATACTAGGCATTGTTTGCCAATTTTTGTACAGAATTCCCATCCTTTCAGAAAATATTTACTGATGGTTCAGAGTCTGAAGATGGAGTGGCCTGTGCAGCCTATTGCCTAGGTGGTCCTTCTCAAATATTATTAGAACATATTCCATCAGGTACTTTTGTTTACTCTGCTGAACTTACAGCTGTGGTTCTAGCACTGAAGATAATCTCTCAATCCACAAACAAGGACTTTATGATTTTGTCTGATTCGCTGTGAGCTTTGGAGGCGATAGCTGTTTGTAACCTCCATCATCCTGAACTTCTACACTTTAAAAAAAAAAACTTTTTACCTTGTTGAAAGCGGAAGGTCACAGCATTGTTCTGGCTTGCATTCCCGGTCATGTTGGCGTCGGAGGGAGGGATGAAATGGCTGATCGTTTGGCCAAGAATGCCACAACAGCGAAACTGTCTAACATATCTATCCCCAACACAGATCCAAAACCCCAAGTGAATGATTATGTCAGAGACCTCTGGCAGGAGGACTGGAATACACAGACAGATAACAAACTTTTCCAGATCCATCCAAACCTAAATGAGCTCCTCTCATCTACTTCTGGTGGTCGCAAAGAAGAAACGGTTTATGCTGGCTGCACACCGGCCATTTGTATTTTATTCATTTGTACCTTTTAAGAGTGAAGAAGCTCCATGGTACATTTCATGTCATGTACCACTCACTATGAAACATATTCTTTTAGAGTGTTAGGACTTGCATGATGTGAGACGAACATTTTACGGCAGGCTCCATGAAAACCTTGTCCAGAGATGTTCCACCTGATGTGATCTTTGAATTTCTGAAAGAGGTTAGCATTTTTCATCTGATCTAAGTTTTTACAGTGGAAAAAAAAAAAAAAAATTGGGTGTGTTTTTAGAAGGTGTATTTTAAAGGGTTGTGTGAATGAATGACTTGTGAGTAAACTCCAATGCGGTGATTGCCCTGATATGGCCCTTTGCGATTGGCTGGGCTATAAGCAACATTACCTTACCTTACCTTGATAGGTTATTTAGATAAGTAAGTAATGAAAACCCTGCCTGTCAGTTCTTACTAACGGATGGCAGTAAGTCTGTTTATTCTCATGTCTTTATAGTTTAGAGCAAGAGATTGACACGTTGGGAATATGGGCCTTGTGGCTGATAAACTGGTTATCAAAAACTCCCAGAGATTATGTGGACTGACCTGATAGTGGTAGGGAAATGAATGTCAGAAGAGTGTGCGCTCCTTCCAACACACATGAGTGGTCAAAGTTCAGTTGTTGTACTGCATGGTGCATGTGGAACAGTGTACTCCTTGAGCAATATATGGGT
>JADBJO010000616.1:163866-181366 GCA_016801955.1 Conus betulinus | reverse complement strand
AAATGGCATATGATTCTAGTTTCTGTCAGCTTGGCACCAAGGAGAAAAAAAGCGTTTCATGTGCAGTAAAGTGCATTCAGTCGAACTAATTATGCTGTCAGAGTGCATTCTGTTTGGTGAATCGTAGTTTATGGAAAAAAACTGAGAACATGAAGTTAAATGTTAACTGTGCTCATGTTCATTAAAGGGAAATAGCAGGCTGGTTTGTGATGTTTTAGGAAGTGAATTTTTTGACAGTGAGTGCTTTGTTGCAATGGCCAGTGAAGTGAAGCTGAAATGCCGACTTGATGATATCCAAGTGCACAAATCAGCCCTTCACCCTCAGCAAGGTCAAGCTGGAGAAGGCATCAGTGATGCTGATGAAAAGGGGAAATATGAGGTGAACGGGAATTATGCTGTCAATCCTGAACTTGTCAATGTGCCATGTGGAGAGAAAAGTATTGCTGAATGTTCGTGTGATTGGGATCCAGATACAATGGAAGACACAGCGTCAGGACTGCCTGCTGAAGTAGAGGGAAAGCTAAGTAGTGATGAAAAAGGGCATGTTACCTTTTCTCTTTCTGGAGGGGAGTACAAGTCAAGTGACCCAGATTTCCTGGCCCATAGTGGTGAGGGAGAACCAGGAAGCTGGGAAGCAGTGAAAAGTAAGAGTCGGGGTGGGGGCCACTGCCCACGATCAAAAGACATGGAGAAGCCATACCCACAGACCTTTGTGATCGATGAGCAGCCCATATCCCCCCACCTCTTTGAACGAAGCATGTCTTACTCCGCTGTGGAGAAGTCCAAAACGAAGGACCTCTTAATGCAGATGAAAGAAATGTTGTCATTAGGCCACTCACAAACACAGAAAGGCACTTCTCATGGTGAACCTCAGGACTCGGACACTGTGTGCTCCACTGTTGCAGATATGGAAGTGACCAGTGGTGAGGTGACTGGTAGTGACACTGATGACAGATGTCTAGCTGACACAGACAAAACAATAACCTCAGAATCAGAACCAGAGCATTGTGACGTTTCCAAGTCTTCAGAGGATGAGACTGTGGCAGATCTGTCTCAGCCAGCAGCTGTGTCCAAAAAAGCTCTGTGCTTGCCACGTCCATTCAGGTTCAAGGATCGTCGATCAAAAGACGGTGACAAAGTGGCTGATAAGCCTCCAATGGGACCCCCTTCGCTGCGTGGCAGCAAGAACAAAGTTCCGCCCACTCGGCAGTCGTGGCTGTTGAGACTGTTTGAATCGAAGCTGTTTGACATGTCCATAGCCATTTCATATCTCTTCAACTCTAAAGAGCCTGGCGTACAAACATATTAGGTGAGTGCTTTGATGTTGGGGGTGATAGAGATGGGTGAATGTGAGAGCTGACTGGAAATATTTGAAGAAAAAAAAAAACTGTAAAGGTGATGCGAGTTGCCAAAAATATTTTCAATGGCTGAAAAAAATTACCATCCCCTTGGCATGGCTTATGTGGGTTTATCTGCAGTGTTGGCAAGATGCCAGTCAGAATCACAGGATTGTGGTTATAGATCATACCCAGCTCTAGGGTAGCTGCAAATGTTGTGTAAAACAAGTGCCTTTCCTTGCCCAAATCTCAGCATTTCACTCCGTCTTTCAGCAAACTAGTTTTGATACTAGCATTCTGACAATGCTGTTGTTTAGCTTCACTCGGGTAACAGAAAATGCTGCCAAAATTAAAGAAAGACAACTCATACTTGACCTGTCATTTATGAGAAAATAAGAATGGAAAAAACAATCCAAAGCAATTAAAGAGTGAATGATATGGTAAATGAGTGATGTGATAAATAGATATAAGTGTGGGATGGAAAAAGTTTGATTATGCGTCAAATTTGGTTTTTGCTGTAAATTCCCAATACAGGAGAAAACAACAACATTTTTTTAGGTCTATAAGAAAAAAATTACATGCAAAGGCAAATCATGGCAATTGCAAGCTTGTCTGTATAGTAAAGACTCCGTGTTGTGTCAAAACTAAAGTGTGTGTCTGTCAGTGGGGTTTTGAAGTTTATACTTTGATTCCCAAATGCTATAGTGTTAAGCCAGGATGCTGTTAAGGGTTGAACCACAGACTTCGTGAAAAAACTTGGGATACAAGTCCAGAGTTCTGATTACTTGACCATTGCCTGTTTCTTTGTTGAAGGGTACATCTTCAGGAATTTATCACCAGTATCCTTTGAGAATCTTTTTAAACTAAATTCTGAATAGAATGTGTCTTTGCAATTGATTGTTTTTGTAGTATTTAACTTGTAAGGATTTTGATTATGTTTCTTTATGTTTTAAAAAATCTATCATAAATTAAGTGGAATGGCATGTGGTGTCAGCACAACCTAGCCTTGCCTGCCGTAACGATATCAGTAAATTACCAAATGCAGTGTTTGTGGTAAGCTTTAACTGTTAGAGGGAGCTAACATGGCAAGATGATAGATCTTTGTTAATCAATTAATGATCTTTCACCAGTTCCAACCCTTTAAGTTATTGAATCAGGGTCAGAGGTCTGATGCAGAGGTGAAAAGCTACAATGACAGAAAAACTAGACCAACATGTATGCTAGACTGAGTCTTCCTTCCAGTCTGAACCAAAAGTCTTGGTTTTGGGATTGCTGGTAAAGAGAGAGCAAAAAATCATAGCAAAAAAAGTGTTTTAGATCACATAGAAATGGGAGTTTAGGACCCTTTGAAGCTTAAAAATCATGTAGCAAAAATTATGAAGAAGATCAGAATACGTATGATATTTTTCAAGGTCTGACCAACAGATTGCGGGGGTATACACACAAAACTCCACTGTCTTTGTTGGGTAGATGGGATTAATACTTGCCTGTCCATATAGGGAGTGTCTGCAGGAGTATCAGCCTGCGTACACGCAGAAGAAGAAGAACAGAATTTGATTTATAAAGTCCATCAGACTCGCATTCACAAGACATGAATTATTTATGCCACAGGCCACAAAACAAGTCATTCACAGTTGTTTGCGAACACATACTTGATTGATGAAAATAGTGGCAATGGCTTCTTTCCACAGCATGTTCTGTTAAAGACCATGAAATTAATAATTATACTCCCAGTGAAAGCTTCCACAAATCTGAGCATGAAAGTGTCATATGTTATAGATCGCACTGAAATAGCGGTACAAACCTTTGAAAGCTGAAAAACACAAAGAGAAGACTGCAGAAAAAAGGTATGAACACTTATTAGGTTATTTGCAGAGGACTGAGAACCAGCTGTGGAGAGTATGCGGTTGGAACAAAATTTCTACAGTTCTATCAGACACAAAATACTTAGATTTTTTCTGCCAGAAGCCAGAAAAACGTTGGCCAAAAATCATATCCCTAAGTTTTATTCAAAAGGGTATGAATATTCCTTACTCTGAAGTGGATCTAAAACACTTAAGACGTTAAGTCTCCATGATGGCAATGCAAGCAAAACTTTTGGCAAAGGAAAAAAATATATAGTTCAGTTCAGTCGATGCTTTGGAAAATCCTTGCTAGAGATTTGTTTAGCTATACCCACGGTTTTCTGCAAAAATAGCTTCATCTGAGATGTATCTGGAACACTGAAAAAATCTATGACTATGTCTATATCAGATCTGTGGTCAAAGGTCACAAAATGAGTGTATAGAAAATGAATAGAAGCATGGTTCATGCCAGACTGTTCAGACTATTTTTGTCTTTTCAAAGTCATTTTAAATGGTGTGTGTGTGTGTGTGTGTGTGTGTGTGTGTGTGTGTGTGTGTGTGTGTGCCCCGCGCCAGTGGTGCACACTTCATTTTCTGTATTTGAATGTCCCAATTTTTTAGTATGTTTTATTGTTTATATTCAAAATAATGCATTCTCTCTTGTGACAGGCAATCGAATGTTTAGCTTTTTACGAAGAAGAGACAGATTTCTATCTGCCCCAACTGCTCAACATGTACATCCATATGCATGATGTGGCTGAGGCTATCCATCCCTATCTTCTGCACAGGTACTGTGTTTTTTCTTAAGATTATTAGCCAAGTCTGCTGTGCTATGTGGTGGTTTCTTCTTAATAAATTTGTATACAAGTCTGTCAGTATGTGTGTGTGTGTGTGTGTGTGTGTGTGTGTGTGTGTGTGTGTGTGTGTGTGTGTGAATAACAGGATCTTTTATGTAATAACTCGTGCTGTTTTGAACTAAGAAGATGGTGGAAAGGAGTAAAAATGGTCGTGGGGAACTAAGGAGAATGAATATTTAAAACTAACTGAATTTAAATCTAACTGAAAAGTAAGTTGAATGTATACATAATGTGTCATGACATAATTATTCTAAATCTTGAAAAAAAAGCCCATGTTTTGCCAGTGTGGTGTGTGTGTGTGTGTGTGTGTGCACGTGTGTGTGTGTGTGTGAGTGTGTGTGTGTGTGCAGTCATGCATGCTTGCATATGCACCACAACACAGCCTAGGAGTCTTTCTGCCTTCTCTCTCTTCTCCCTTAGCTCCATCGTTAAGTCAGGTCAGGTCAGGTCATGGGGTACTTCACTGAAGAATAGTTCACCAGGTTTCTCCAGTTCTGTCAGGCCTGCGTCGTTACAAACATTTGCATGTCCACTCTGCAATGTTGTCAGTCCATCATTTTTTTCTGTCTCCTTCCCCATCTCTCTCCTTTAACAGTTCCGTGGAGGATTGTTTTAGCACGACTGTTGGATCTTGTTACATGGCTATTCTATCGTAGTTTTCTTTTCCCACTGATGTCAGTAGATTTGCCAGATGTACAATCATATGTACTATCCCTATCTGATGGTTTGACGCACATGTCGATTGGTGATCTTATCTCTATCTTATGTTTTGTATCATGTAGTAACATCTCATTACCATGGTTTGGATTCTTCATTCCAGATCTGCTGTTAGATGTGCTCCATCTCTCAGATGCATATACACATGGGAAGATCAAATGTGGGTGGGGACAGGGGGAGTCTCTCTCTCGCTCTCTGTCTGTCTGTCTGTCTCTCTCTCTCAAAAGTGTCATTGTGTACGTGCACACCAGGTTGTTCATCTGCTGGTGTAAATACTGGTCAGTTTCACTCCCTTTCCAGACCCTTCTCTTCAAAGACCTTTTTTTCATGATTCATGACATTTTAGAAGTTGTAGAACTTCACAGTGCAGAATTTTGAACATCTTTCATGATTTCGATTACTTTCTCTGCTATCACTTACATGTGTGTATATTCTTGCCATGTTCAGTAGGTACAGTAACCAGCCACAGCTGGTAAAACAGTGTTTTGAGGGATGTAAATTTGTTAGAAACCAAGCTGCCAGCTTCAATCACTAGTTGGATTTTGACAGGACTGGCTGACATGGAACTGAAAGCAAATGTTTTATTGTGGCTGTGATCTTGTTGCAGTGAGATTTCTGTCAACTGAAGTGAATACTTACCAAAATTGTTTTGTTTGGCACTGATTGTCTCATCAGTGACTATTAACACTCATGGCAGAAGCAGCAAAATTGTCACAACAGGTTTTGAGCCTTGCCTAGCATGGCTAAATTTTGATCCTTTGATGGGAAAAAAAAAAGTTAGCAGGATGAAGGAAATAATTCCCTTGCTGACCAGATGATATATGAGGGCGAACTTGTGATTTGTCTGCCCATTCCCTGATCGGCCCAGTTGGGGATAAGATTTTTTAGAAATATTTAATTTTGACTCATTGTGTATATGGCTCATACTAAAATTCAGAAATTTCCCAAAGGTCTGTGCTAAAGCACTTCATAACAGTCCCATATATGTAAATGTTCACAGGTGTAGGTGATGTCCTGCTTAAGTGTAATGAGGACAGTCACTGCTGAACACCAACAAAATGACTGGGCAGCAGTGCAGTGCATCCTTTGGGCGTGTGGCCTCCTGGTGATTTGATAATGATTACTGTCACTCAGTGGACTGCCTGGGGCTGTGACAGAGCAGATCTGGCCATGGCAGTGTAGGGAGAGCCAGGATTAGCTGTGTTGGAGTAATGCCTCCAAGATAACAGAAGAGAAAAGAATGTTTGTGGGTGCTTTTGATATGCTCTTTTATCAAGTCATATGTTGTGCATACTATCACAGCACAGTAAGTACTGTTGTGCTTTTTGCAGGTGTCGAAACAGTGTGGAATTTTCTGTCAGTGCTGCCTGGATACTGGAAGCATTCTCTGCCGAAAGCTTGAAACCTAACTGGAAGAACTCACAAGGAGTCAAGTTGAAAAACATGATTTTGGGAGAAGAGCTCAGGTATTAGTCCCCCCCCCCCCCCCCCTTTTTTTTTTCTTTAAACCCATATGATGCGTCAGAAGAATCAAGGGCATGGACCTCCTTTTTAAAGCCTTTCACTCTTAGTTATGGAAAAAAATTTGAAAAGTTTAGTGAAGCTGTACTCCAAGTTGGTGTGTGAGAGAAGGTAAGAAGGGGAGACAGTCGGAGAGAAGCTACCAGTCGAGTGAAACTGCTTATGGTTTATTGGTAGATGGATGAATCCCCCCTCTCCCATTTTTTTAAAGATTGTTTATTAAAGGTTTTTATTCTGTTTGAAGCTCATGTCTGCCTTTTTTCTTTCTGTGTATGCACTTGTGTGCAAATTCCCAGTGATTTACTTGCTCTAAGAACATGAAATTCAAATTTTATGAAGATCCAGTATATACGCAGTCATTTTCATTCAAATTCTTTGTTGAGATCAGTTTTGAACCTGTTTGTTCAGCTTAGATTTGTTATATGACAACAATCACTTTGATGCAGTAGAAAGAGCACACAAAACAAAGTGTGAAGTAACGCACTTTAATGAACGACACAAAACAAGATAAAAATTTTCGGCAATAAGCCTTCCTCAGCGACAAGACAATGAAAACAGTACAGACATTAACATGCACAATACTCCCCTTGTGAAGCCAAAGTGGTGAAACCTTCACACTTTGGATTGACCACTTTGGCTTCACAAGGGGAGTATTGTGCATGTTAATGTCTGTACTGTTTTCATTGTCTTGTCGCTGAGGAAGGCTTATTGCCGAAAATTTCTTGTCTTGTTTTGTGTCGTTCATTAAAGTGCGTTACTTCACACTTTGTTTTGTGTGCTCTTTCTGCTTTTTTCGTCATATAATAACACTAATAAGAAGGTGTTGCAGTCAGTACCATGCACAAACAAGAGTGCATATTAACACACACGTACACAAAAACATGCATGCGCGCGCGCGCGCACACACACACACACACACACACACACACACACACACACACACACACACACACACACTCACATGATCCCACACACAGTGTCTCACACCAGCACACACAACAGCATGCACACGTACACAGACAGACAGACAGACACACACACAGACACAGACACACACACACACACACACACACACACACACACACACACACACACAGACAGAATTAATTTGAAGAAGAAGAAAGAACTGTTACTGTTAGGTGAAGAGGGTTGTTTTAAGAGATGCTTTGAAGGAAGACAGAGGGTTTGAACTATGCAAAGATATTGGCAGTTTATTCCAAGAAACTGGACCCTGAAAAGAAAAAGAGCGATCTCTATAGGTTTTTGTTCGAAATCGAGGGATTTTGAGCAGAGTGTTAGCAGTAGAAGAAGGCAACTGCCTAGAAGGAACATGGAGATGAAAGAGGTCAGAAAGGTACTCAGCCATTCAAAGATTTAAAGCAGAGTAAAGACAGTTTGTCATCTATTCATTCTTCGACTGGCAACCAGTGAAGAGAAAGAAGTAAGGGTGACATGAGAAGATCGGAGTTGTCTAAGAATCAAACGAACGTCAATGTTTTGTACTTTCTGGAGATGACCAAGAAGATTCTGGGGACAGCCAGCCAGAAGAGAATTACAGCAATCAAGTCTCGATAGAATGAAGGCAGAAACAAGGGTTTTTGTGGCATCAGCAGAGAGAAGATGTCACATAGAACCAATGCAGCAAAGCTCAAAGTAACAGACATGGCAGACTGTGGAAACGTGTTGCTGGAAGGAAAGTACTGAGTCAATGGTAACAAATTCTGTGCAGATGAAGATGTCTGAAATAAGGCATTTTTCCAGTTTGATAGAGTTTGGGATACAGTCAGATAAAAGAAGACTTTTGGTGCAAAGAAGATCATTTTAGTTTTTTCATTGTCGAGCTGAAGTTTAACTGTCGTCCAAGACTTTATGTCCATGATACGTGACTGGGTGAATTGGATTGCAGAAGACAGCTGAGGGATATCACTGGATGTGTAGTGAAAAATCAGCAGTTTATAATCATAATAATAAATAGTAAAAGTTTGTTTAGCACAGTCTAGTTGAAAACTAAACATAGCGCTTTCATATCCCATTGAGATCCTGATTCATTCACATGCAACAGCAATCTTACTACAAAAATTATTGTGTACTCAATATGTTGGAAAAGCATTGCTTAAAATGTTTGGCTGAGAAGACACGTTTTTCGCTGTGCTGTGAAGACAGGTAAGGTGGACTGGTTTCATAGGATAGGAGGCAGTGAGGTTCAAACAGTTTGGGCAGCAAAACTGAAGGAACACTCACCAGTGTTTATAGCTTTCACTTTGGTATCTTCAAGAGTTTATGAGTGGAGAGTGTGTGTGATACTGGTATGCACAGAGTGTACAGGACAGATATGATGGAAGAGAACCATCAAAGAAATGGAAGGTGAGAGTGGCTAGTTTGGACTGATAACAAAGTTTAACTGGCAGTCTGTGAAGTGCCCTCAGCAGATGTATGATATGATCTTGTTTTTTGTTTGCACTATTTGAACACGAAACAGATTTAACCCAATACTAAGTGATGCTAAAATAGGGATGAGAAACACCTTAACATATGTCATTCCTGTGTGTGTGTGTTGAAGACCAATGACAATACCCAAAGCTGTAGGCAACCTGCCGAGTCCTACAGGTCTGGGTCCCCTGCCTCCCTCCCTCTCCACGTCCCCACCTTCTGGCGCCAAGAAGACCCATCATCGCTCACGCTCTGAGGCCACAGGTAGGAGACATCGTCATGTGAGATATGCACTGGTATGGGATGTCTTGCTGTGGTTATATTATGGTCTTTGTTGAGAACTGTTGTTTTCAGGGATTTGTAAGTCTTCATCATTAGGAAAATCTTACATGTATGTTCCCTCAGAGAGAGATCAGAAAATCAAAAATGGTACCTATTTATTCTGTCCGTCTGTCTGTCTGTCTGCGTTTTTTTTTTTTTTTTTCTTCATTTGGGGGCTGGGGCAGGTGTTCAGGTTTGTTCGTGTTTCTTTGTAGTCTTCTCTGTGTTACCCTGAGGGGAGGGGAAGGGAAATAAACGTTGTGTCATTGAATCAATATTAAGATGGCATTTGTTTTCCCGTGTCCTGTGTCGGGGTGCCTGAAGTCATCTTGATAAGGACTGGTCCCTGTGTTGTGCTGGATCATCAGCAGGACAGTGATAAAGTGATTATGTGTGAGGAAGTCTGAAGATTAAACTGAGTGGGAGTAATGTCTTTTGTGTGGTGACATGTTGGGCTGATGACATGAGAATCTTCTGACGTGCATCATCTAATAATGTCAACAATTCACTATTAATCAACCACTTGATTGTTGATCATGAATCTGCTGATGATCAATTTGTGGCTGCTACATGTTCTGGTGTAATGAGCAGCTTGCTGAGTGCTGCTTTTCAATTCTTCCATACTGGACACCACTTTTAGCTGTAGAACTGTAGTTAATGTAGTTACTGGCCTATGTTGTAAGCAGTTATTTGCCTGATTTACGGGCATGGTTTCTGTTACCACACATTTCATCAGTGAGGTGATCAAAAAGATTGCATGTTTCCAAATGTTTTTGTGCAAAAAGTGTGTTAATAAGCGTATATGTTTGCATGTCGATGTGTTATTGCAGGGTATCGTAGGATAGCTACATAGTGTGTGTTATTGTGTGTACATGTACATGGCTGCATGTTCATTTCTAGAATTTTTTTTTTATAAATTGGCAGCTTGGACAGTATTAGATACATTGGGTGGGAAGGAAAACAGAAACTTCTGAGAGTCTGTTATCGTTGAATTCAGTTTTTGAAACATCCTCATGATCACTCTGTGATACACTGCTGTCAGCATTGTGGAGATGAATCACAGAAATTCTTTAAGCATGAGGATTTTCAGTGGGTATTTCGCATCGACCGTTTCAATGTTCAGAAGTGGTTGTCATGTTTTTTGAGTGTTTGGAGAGGCTCTGAACTTTCCATATCCTATGTGCTATGTTTGTTGATTTTGTCTAGTGTATATGAGAGAGGTGGGGGGGGGACCAGATAGGAGCTCTTGAAATAAGAGTATGCATTTTGTCTTTAGTTTCTGGTTATTGTAGCTATCTTTTTCTTCATACTTACCTGTTCAAGCAAATGCTTTAACCCCACTTGGCAGAGAACATCACCACACATCAGGATTCTCACAAGAAAGTAAAAAATGGAGAGCAGGAGCAACCTCTACTCAACCTTTAACCACCAAGCCAGCATGAGTGACCACCCCTAGTAAACTCACAGTATTGCAATCGGGATAACGTGGGTTCAGTTTCCTACTTTTCTTTCGCAAGAGGACACTCCCCTTTTCACTTTTTGTTCTTGCGTTCGGTTCAGTTCGTGGTGTGGATCTCAAAAACTCCCTGTGGTTTCGGCCTTTGCATTCGAGCAAGAGACTGTTTTCTTCTTACGGCCAATAGAATTCAGGAAAGCTTCTTCACCTGGCTTCTTCATTACAGTGGCTGTCTACGCTGAAGCCCTGGTGTCTACCAGGTCAACTTTAAGTGTGGTTTTGCATCCTTCTCTTTGGTCCTCTGCGGAGTGTTGAAGACTGCTCATCTTGACACATAGGGGTCAGGCATATTCTGTGCTGAGTTTACTCCATTCCTGTTTTGCTCCTCGTGCAAGGGCTGGACTACTTTGACTCCGCAATCAGTTTTTGCCTCCCATTTGCTCTAGTGTTCAATGATCCACCCCGGTTTGGGCGAGAGCCATGCCCGCCGCTCCCTGCCACATCATGTCAACAGTGGTCCACGGTGTAAGGAGACAGGCCAACATCTCCCTCCAGCTCATTCCACGCTGTCTACCCCCAAGTGCCTTGTGAACATATAGGAGCCATTGGGTTCTGCAAGCACACCACTTCGCCTCTGTGAAACTAGTGCTAGTGATGTTTCGGGAGGGGAGGTTCAAATGCGCATTGCTGCAGTCTTTTTCATTGTAGCTGTTCCGAAGAACATATCCAGGGAAAAGTGTCAGGCAGTCCCGATTTGCCCTTTCGAAAATTTACAGAAAGTTGGAGCAGTCTGTTGATCACCCTTTTCGGGAGGGTTCATATGGGCCCTTCTTTGGCAAAAGGTTTGCTCCTACCATCCCAGTCGAGGAAGTGGCATGTCAATCCAACATGACAGGTATGTCCAGCATGACAGGCTGGGAACCGCTGTGAAACCCCAGGCAATAAGCACCTGGCTTAGGCAGGTCATCCACCATGCTTAATTTATGGCCAGAAACCTTTTCCACCCAGAGAGGAAATCAGGGAACACAAAGTCCAGGCTCTCTCTGCCAGTTGCACCCTCTGGCATAGCATTATGGTTACTGACATATGTCAGATTGCTGGCTGGAGATGGATGAGCACCTTTGGCAGGTTTTACTTAAGACGCATGGCAGAGGACATGGAAGCTGTGGACTGTCTAGGCTGAATAGGAGTGGCTTGCAAGGCTAGTTTTCCAAAAGTGAAGCTCTTGCACCCCCTTCTCTCTTTTTTGGCACATTTTAAAAAGAGAAAGAAACTTGCCGAAAAACACTGAGACACCTATGTTGCCATGGGAGGTGTGTGTGTGTGTGTGTGTGTGTGTGTGTGTGGTTACTCACATATGTTGCATTTCACCACAGTTTAGTGCTTATGCTGCACTCTTGGTCTGACTTCAGTTGGGACCCCATCTCTTGCCATGTGATGTTTGGTGGTCAGGGCACACTCTTTACTTTGGTTTACATACAGCATTACTCACACAAGAGCCTGGATATTTGTCTTGGTTGACCGCCTCTCGTTTTACTTGGAGCATTTTTGTGGGCACAGCTATCTGGGATTGGCGGTATGGCCTCTATTTTATTTGTACATGGTTAACCGGGTATATCGGGTGTTCTGGTGCCCCCCTCTTTTTTGGCTCCTTTCTTTCGGATCATGGCGTCCCTCACCACTTGAATTTGGTGTTCACGGTGCACCTCTCTTTTGTCTCTCTTGTTCATATTTGCCCATAGGCCAGTGCCAGGTCAGTTTTTTTTATGGATAGACCCTAAAGCCACTTATTATGGGGCAACCAGAGGTGTGCCCAATGCTTTTGTTTAATTGTTTATGTTTAGGCCTTTTACCTTCTTATTGTGTCTCAGTGTGTGATTGGTCTGAACTTCTCCTTTTTCCTGATCCTGGCTCATTTTATTTTCTCATAGTGGACTCGTGTTAGGAGAGCCATGAGGGAGAGTGGGGACACTCCTTTAACCTCCAGAAAACATTTGGGTCTTGGAGCATTTGGCTGTTTGGCACTGATCTCTGGGATGAGTTGTGGTCAGCCTCATGCATATTTGAGTCTGAGGGTTGGAGTTGTTTCTCAGGTGATAATTCCCTCCACCCTTTTAGATATTCAGGCATTTGTCTGGGCAGGTAAGTACATGAAGAAAATGAATTTTGCCACTAAAAGTAGTTTTATGATATACTCACCTGTCCAAACACCAGGACACCTTTCCCCTCCCTGTAGTATGGAAAAGGGACAAAAACTGAATTCAGGTTGTCAGAGTAATCAAGTTTGTATTCACTAAGGGAGACTGCTGCCGTTGGCCAGATCGTTAAAGGAAGAGTTGACGAAGAGTTGGCTTCTTCGTTCTCCATTTTAATCTCTTAAGAGAATCCTGATACATATATGTGGTATGTTCCCCACTTTGAGGAGATAAGGCATTTGTTTGGACAGAAAAATATATCTTTAAAACTACTGTTAGTGATAATATTCCTTTTTATGTTTTTCTTTTTTTCTTTACTTAGAAATAGCTATTTACGAAAATTGATAATAAATGAGGAAAGGAGTAAGTTTGTGTGCATCCTCTGTATGTGTGTGTGTGTGTGTGTGTTAAATTGGGAATATCTTTTCATAGGCAAAAGCTGTCCAAGCCTGAAGATGGTCTCTACTACTGTTTCCTTGGTGGTCTTTTCCTTAAAGTAACAGATGTCTTTGTCTCTTCAGCATATGTCAACTTTACTTCATCTTTCCAATGTTGAAATTTGCATACATTCTATATTTTGCATAATATGTATACATTGAATTAACATGCCATTGTGATAATCAGATTAGCTCTTGTTGTTGCTAGTCATCGTAATTTGAAGTTAAAGCCAGATTGCCTGGCTAATATCAGAGCTCTTCAGATCAAAAAAAAAAAAAAAAAATCAAAGAGTCATGTGCAGATTTGTTTGTCTGTTTGGTCAAAACTTTATCAAGTACTTTTCTTTTCAGTAAAAAGATTTAGATCCCCCCACCCACCCACCCCATGTTTCTGATTCTTAGTCGTTTAAAAATATTTCATTCTTCATTCTCTAACACCTAAAGGAAGATAAAGGTTCACTGTTCATCTCATCCCAGAAATTCACTATTATCAGTGACTGTAAAAGTAAAAAAGAACATATTTTGTAGTTTACTTATTATTGTGTGTAGATTTATATGTCCATTGATACCCCAGCATTGTTTACAGCCAAGGCTTTTAACACACGTAAAGGATGTCTCAGAGGTCAAACCACAGTGACTGTATTGATTTATCAATGCAGTGTTCGTAGACACTGCACTTGTTATTTGACAGTTTGGGTGACTTATTGATTTTCCATCACAGATGTTGAATATTTTATGACAAGGAGTGTGACTGTCTGTAAACGATGAAGTATATTATGCTCATCAAATTCTACTGAGATCACCATGAGGCTCTGTTAGACTCATCGTCCAAGTGTCATTATGCAGTCATGAAAATAAGCCTTACTGTTGAGGACCGTTGAAACTGCCTGATCACAGAATGTTGAAGAACCCACCATAAGAATCTGAAAAACTGCTTCGTCAGAGAATGTGGGAGAACCCACCATAAGGATCTGAAAAACTGCTTGATCACAGAATGTGGAAGGACACTCTGTAGAACAGTTTAAAAATAACAAAGTGTAGTTTGGTCCCTCCTTTTAATATTTAGTACACAATAAATATTTGACAAATATGAAATAATCTTCCTCACTTACACACACACACTCACATACACGCACGCACACACACACACACACACACACACACACACACACACACACACACAGGCACACACACACACACACACATACACACACACACACACACACACACACACACACACACACACACACACACACAAATGAAAAAACCAGTGTCAGGCAGCAGAGTGAAGACAAGGTTTCCTGGGGCCACCTGCTAGAGGAGACGCAGGTCACACACCAGTCCACAACTTTTTTATATCATAATTCTTGTCTTTTTTTTTTCACCCATGCCCCCATGTTTGTTTTGTTTTTATCTATTAACTCTTACCAGTTCATGCATTCTGCACTTTATAAAAAAAAAAAAAAAACTGTTTGAATTACATTTTTCCTGTTGACAGTGCACACACTTACATGAACCTGTTAATTTGATATCTTATATAGTATATAAGTACATACAACAATGAACTGTATCACTTCTACAGTTATAATGTTCTCTATGTAATCCAAAGAGATGTAGATATATATATGCCATCATGCTAGGGAGTTCTAATGAGACATACCATAACAACAGGCATATTTTTCATTTTCGTCTTTTCTTTTCAGATATGAAGTATCTTGTTGGAAGTGAGGTTTCCTGCCACCAAGTCTTTAAACACTGAAGTTTAGTTTGCAGCAGAATCTGCTTTGTGATGGCCATCACATCTAAATAAGACTATCTCTTGTTCGCGATAAGTTTGTTTTGGCACATTTTTCAATTACTTAATCCAGAAATACACTCCCAAAGTTTTACTCAGTCACAAGTCCAAAAAAAGTCGGGCTGTCATTTAGTGGGCCCTTGTTTTTTTATGCTTGATGAAGGTTTTACAAATAAACCGAAAATTTGCAATATGCTTATTGAGTTTTAGTGGTTTTTACTGTTCAACAAGTCCACAAATATAACATATACTTTCTTTTTGGTCATGACAAAAAGACATTTGTCAGAGTCAGTTATATTCATCGTCTGTTAATCCACAAATGTTCCCAAACTTTTGTGGATTAATCCTGAATCTGACTTCAGAAAACATTGTGATTGTTGAACAGTAATAGTGAAACAGTACTGAAGTAGTGGCATTGACCAATTTAAGCATTCAAGAAACAAGAGAGTGAATTGTTAAAAGTTAAAAAAAAAGTAGGAGTTAAAAAAAAAAAAAGAAATGAATTGTTAAGAGTCTAAAAGCGTAGTTTTTAAAAAAAAAAAAAAAAAAAAAAAAAAAGAAAACCACCACCAGCAACAAAAAACTTTAAATAAATTTCATATCAGATAATGCTTGCATTCTCATGATTGTAAAAAAAAATTAAATGAAAAAGATGGAAAAAAAAACCATGTGTCGTGGTTTTGGTCTCTTATATTTTGGCTAGATTCATATTGAGTTGCAGGTTCTGCATTTCTGCATAGAAAGCATAGCTGCAAGTATATTGATTTTGGAGAGGGAGAGGTGGGAGGGGGAGGGGGAGGCTAAATCATCCCCTACCCTTCCCTATTTTTTTTTTTTTTTTGTAGCAATGCAATTCTAAGATGTGTTGGTGTGACACTCCAGATTTCACAGACTCGATGCTGCTGGCCTCAATGCCAGAAAAACCCCGGCCGTGTAAGAAGTCCACACGTTCCTCTAGCATGGAGAGACTGAACAGTAGGGATAGTTTCCCCCCCTTTGTGTTCTCGCTTTATCTGGGAGTATTCATTTAGCGCTTCCATTATTCTGTGTTGGGTTTATCCTTTTTTTTCTCTTTTTCTTTGTTTTTTTTTTTTTTGCTCCCTTCTGTTCAATTATAATTTTTCTTTGATTTTGCTTTCCAAAGTTTGCTTTCCCAGTTTTGCTTTGCTTTCAACACCTGTTGATACGCATAATGCAGTGGTTTTTATTTGCCTGGTGTATTGGAAATCTATTTCCACAAAAGAGCTTAGCGATAATTTTTTTTTCTTTTTTCTTCTAGTCATCAAGATTTTTTTTGAAGACTTGATATTTTCTGTTCTTACATAGAAGGAAAAAGAAATCATGTTCCTTGCTCAAATTTGTTTTAAAAACCAAACATATAATTTTTGATTTTTGATCACTCAGATCTTACAGGTTGTGTATTGCAAAGCCTGTCAAATAACATAATTTTGATTTTTGATCACTCAGATCTTACAGGTTGTATTGCAAAGCCTTGTCAAATAACATAGATACAGTTTAATGACATCACACCCATTACATATAAAAATAACGTAAAATAAACCACCTTGCTTGTCCAGATTGCTCAAAATGTAATCCAGTTGTGTCTTGCTGTGCGTAGATCTGTTTTGATGATATGGATGTCTATGACCCTCATGATAACTTTGCTGGTTTCTGAAAATCTGGCATCGATCCAGAACATCGAAGTAGTTGCAAATGCACCCATACCATCTCTGCTGCTTTCTGTGCTGTCATTGATTCAACGATGCTAGGAGTATTACATTCTGCACAGTTCTGTTCCATGGACTGTCGCTCATTGTCCTGTCTGATATAAACTTAAGAAATCTTTATCTCCAGACTTGAGACTTCCCAAATGACCAATATTGTATTGAAATATGAAGTCGTCCTTGATGGGTGGACTAGGGCGGATTGGTAGTTATCTGGTAATGGCAGATGGGCGGAAAAGGGCGTAACAGTAGGTAGTAACTTGGAAGAGGTTGGAGAGGCGGGAATTATTTTTGTTCCTCTTTTTTTTTTTTTTTTTTTTTTTTATTAAAATTTATTTTAACATTTTGATTTTTTTCTTTTTTTTTTTTTTTTAGCTCTGATTTTAATAGATTTACTACTGCCTGACAAAGACTCCCTCCCATTGGTGCCTTTTTTTTTTCTTTTTTTAAAGCCTAATAGATTTACTGTCCAGTAAAGACCCCCTCTTGTTAATGATTAGGATTTTTCTCCTTAATAATATTTTTTCTTTGTCCATGCAGATTCCCTCCTTTCATTTCATGTAAAGATAATTTTCATTTTTAATCCATTGTTCGTTCAAATTTATCCATAGATAAAATCTCATACTTTTAAAAACTTTTTCTTTTAAAATAGCATTTATTTCTTTCATCCATACTAGATTACCACTCATGTAAGTCTTCTTCCATTTAAAGACTTAAGAAAGGGAACAAATACAATTTCAGATTTATCTCTGTCAAAGGCATCTCCCTTGAAAGAATCTCTCTCTCTCTCTCTCTCTCTCTCTCTCTCTCTCTCTCTCTCTCTCTCTCTCTCTGTATGTATGCATGTTGATGTGTGTGTGTTTATA
>JADBJO010000616.1:133866-158866 GCA_016801955.1 Conus betulinus | reverse complement strand
TCAGTGGACTTGTACTTTACAGTTGATATTTAGTAGACTAGTGGTGAAAAAACTTGTCTATTTACATATGATGAGTACTTTTTTTTTGTTTGCTGATTATTTTTTATGAAGCTCTGAACTTCGGTTAGATCTGTTCATCTTTGCAAGCTGTTCAGAGTAATACCTGAGAAGAAGAAAAAGATAAACCCGACGATGTGGATGGGACTCAGAGAAGTACTGTCCTCAACTGCTGAACAAATCAGCTTAAAGCAATCTTGCAACACTCTTGGAAGACTGCTATGTTCTCATAGGGTGCAGGCATGCACAGTGCATTTCATTAAGACGTCAAGGGACATAATAGCTCCTTGGCAAATGCCATCGAGTAATAGCCGCTAGATATGACACAACAGAACCTCCACTGGAGCGGCCCCATGGGTGTACCAGCCCGTTTCATGACTGCAGAGCCCTCAGGTGAAAAATGCCACTGTCAAGCAACTGCATGTGCATCGCTCAGCCTCACTTGTTGCTGTTCAGCTGACAGTTGAAAACACAGAAGCACAGATCCATATGGATATGCACACATATGCATGTAAGTGCACAAAAAATAGAGATAAGAACAACAGACTCATGAAAATATTCCCAATATTTCGGCCTTACCATAGTCTTCCCTCAGGTGAACTTGATTTATGTGATCAAGATATGATTGAGATATATATATATATATACATATATATAGATAGATAGATAGATAAGACAGATAAATAGATAGATATGAAAACTGGTCAGTCTTATGGTTTGTTTCACAAAGTTGTCCATTTGAAAATTGACTGTAAATAAACTGTCCAATTTGACAGTAAGTTCTTTTAAATATGTGTAGTCATCCGACTTATTTTTATGATGTGAAAGTAAATGTTCAGGAAGTTTACTGATTAACAGTTTAATGTGTACGGCTGTTGTTTAGTGGTGTACATTTAAAGATCTGTTACACTTCCTTTTTAAGATTTCTTTAGAGCGTTTTATTTATTTATTTATTTATTTATTTATCTTTACTTTAGTATGATTTGACAGCCATATTTTTTCAGTTCTTTGCCCAAATAATGAAAATGGATTCAGTGATGTATTCACATGGACTGCTGCGCTACACCAGAGAAACAATTTGTTTTGAAATGGAACTTGGAAGTCACATAGATGATTGATTTCAGTCCAAGTCTCAGAGAGAAGGTAGGCTATTGGGGAGCAGTGAAATGAGGTGAAGGCTAGATTACTTTTGGTTGTTAAAGAGGTTTGTTTTTAAAATGGTAGACTACAGTGGCAAAATGGTATTATTCAAAAGTGATGGTTGAAAAAACAGCAATTTTGTTTGTTTGCTTGTGTCAGAGAGAGAGGAGAGAAGAGGAGGTAAGCCAGCATGGCAGATGCAGTACAGAGAGACTGTGCTTTAGAGTCAATTAAGGTCTTGCAGTCCATGTATGTGTGAGTGTACGGGGAGAAAAGTGCTCAGATTGTTTACCAAGGGATGGTTTACCCACCCCCCGCGCAGTGAATGTTATTGGGGTCCTGGCTGACACTGTCAGTTCTTTAGCCATATACACCATTTGTGGACTTACGTGCTTGTTCTGTTTTACATTGGCCTCTTGTCTGTAGTTGGGATTGTTTCTTCTTCACTCTCTCTGAGTGAGTAAAAAGATTATCAACTAGATGAGAACTCTGTGTGTGTGTGTGTGTGTGTGTGTGTGTGTGTGTGTGTGTGTGTGTGTGTGTGTTATTGAGTATAGTGAGGGGAAAATGAGGTTTATGTCTTCTCCATACACCTGTTAAAGACTCGGAATAAACAACCCCCCCACACACTCACAGTCTTTCATTTTTGCTTGCACATGTTTATTCTTGAGGAGAAAGGGGAAGAGAGAGGGAGTTAAAAACGAGTGGATGCGGGGGAGGAGAGGAGTTACTGTATGGGCAGCAGGGGAGAGTAGGTGGGTGGGACATTGGAAAGCCAACTAGTGGTGACAGAAATACATCTTAAATTTCTCCAGTTCTTCAGGTGATAGTCACCTGATCTTCAGATGTTCCTTTTCTATCCACAACAATTCATCATCTCTCTCCTTCTCTTTCCCTCAAAACCATGCTCCCTATCTCTCTTTCTGTCTCTCTGTCTTCCCCCCCCCCCCCCCCCCCCCCCCCCCTCACTGCCTCCTCTGTTCCTCCTTTGCTTCTTTGCAATCATCCCTTATGTTTCTGCAAGGGCTGTGGCTTCTTATGTTTCTGCAAGGGCTGTGGCTTGCACAAGAAACACCTGAATCTGATTCTAATCTCTCTGACTCTTCTAGTTCTACACTCAAACTATGACACATATCAGTTACACACTCTCTCTCTCTCTTTTTTCTGAGTCATTCTTTCTGTCAATCTCAAGGTTTTGGGAGAGATGTGGTGATGAACTGAAACAGATTTGAGTTTACACTGGCACATACCACATGATATAGACAGATGGTTTTGTTCAGCAGATAACTTGAAGATGGAGACAACCAGTGCCATTCTGTTAGTCTGTCTTGTCATTTTCTTAGATCGTCTCCATGGGGAGAAAAGGTATCAGTTGTAAGTGGTTTGTAATGAAGTTAGCATTGAGTAGTGAAAGGAGGAGAAGAATCTAGAGGTGTGGAGGTAGAGGATGATGGGCAAACATGCAGTTTGTAAACTCTGCTTTTGTTTGAGGATGTGCATTAGCTTTGAATGAATATAGGCAGTTGCTTGAGTATTGTGTTCTGGATGAGGATGATAGAAAAGTCTTATTCAAGATATTGTGAGATTGATGAGTGCTGAGTTTTTTGAAACATGCAGCACAAGTAATCTATACTCTGTCTTGATTGAACTTTATAAGAAATCATTTTGGTTGTATTACATTAGCCATTCCCAGTGGGGAAGAATTTCCAAATTATCAGAATCCATCAACCATTCATGTTTTCTCTTGCACCTTTCATTGTAGTGATGGAAGAGATGTGTGTGTGTGTGTGTGTGTGTATGTGTGTGTGTGAGAGAGAGAGAGAGAGAGAGAGAGAGAGAGAGAGAGAGAGAAGACAGATGTTTGCCTGACGTCAAACAGCAGTGATGGGAGAAACATTTAGGACAGCTGTCTGCTGCTGGCTTGCTAATCAATACCATCAGTTGTTTAACCAGGGGGGCTCTTAAGAGTCTGGAGTGGGCAGGGATGGGCAGTACTTGTCAGTTTCTGATTTATTACTTCGTTTTGCTGCTTTGTCATTCCATGCTGATAAATTTGGGGCATCTTTTGTTCATTGGTTTGTGGTTCAGCTTCTGATTTCTGTTGGGTTTTGTTTTGTTTATTTGTTTTTTGAAGACAGAAGAATCTGAGCTTACACTTGTCATTTTACTTGATCTGAGTGCAAAACATTGGTAATCAATTTGTTTTCATCTCTGTGTTATTGTGACCGTCTGTCTGTCTCCCTGTCTTGGCCTGTGTCTCTGTCTGCCATGTGAGAATTATATGGAAACTTGGTAACTAATACCATCATTCTGCTGTTTGATGTTTCTCTCTCACACTTTGAAGTCTGGTCTCTTGGCTTCTTCAGACCTTTTCATCTACCAACTTTTTTTTTCTTCTTTGAGAGAAGTTTTCTTATGTCGTCCATCTGCACCCATCTTTAGACATAAATGAGTTTGAAGTTTGTTCATGAACAACACATTGAACAGTCTGCAGGAAAGCATTAGGCAAAATTCATTTTCTGTCATGTAAAAAGCTTTTAGTACCCTGCACATCAGTACTTTTTCAGGACACAAACCTTGAACGTTTTGTAAGAAAAGAGTTTGTACTTGTGCATCTGCATACTCCTAGACACATTCACACATGTACAATGACACCCAGTGAAAGCCAAGCATAGAGAAAGAGACATACTCATCAGACAGTTGTAACATGCCTGAAAGCAAAGCAAGTCACGTATGCATCCAGTAACCACAGAGAGAAAATTATATACCTTGTCATCAGACTTTGCTTCTCTGGTGGTGATAGTGTGTGTGTGTGTGTGTGTGTGTGTGTGTGTGTGTGTGTGTGTACACTCATACATATTTTGTGTGTGTGTCTAATTGTGTTTGTGTATGTATACATATATGGGTACATGTGTGAGTACACGCACAAACACACACAGAGAGTATAGAGGAGGTTAGAGTATAAATATCAAACCTTACACTTGCAACATATAGAGATCATCATACCATGTCATGAAAACAGAACCACTTTATATTGCCAGGCCAGAAGTATCTTTCGTCTGTTCATTTGAACTCATCATTAGAGCCCAGCTGACAGTGTCAGTCCAGCCTTGTCATCAAGTGAACATCAACCATCCATAATTCTGTGGTATTCTCACCACCAAGGGTTCATACACAGAACCTAGTGGCTTTCCAAGGCAGCTAGTGAAGGCATAAAAGCAAAATGAAAATAAGAGTTCACACGCACACACACACACACACACACACACACACACACACATCCAGAGTCTCTGTGTGTGTGTGTGTGTGTGTGTGTGTGTGTGTGTGAATGAAAAAGAAAGTCCTTGGCTCACCCTCTGAAAATGTTTCTAACAGGTATGTTGCGGTTGCTGATTCAGTACTGCAACTTGCACATTTTTTTTTTTTTTACTTGTTGGTATAGCTGCGCATTGTTTACACTGTGCACATTGCTTTTTTTAATGTTAATTGCTTTTTTTTAATGTTAACCTACAAGTGTATACCATACTGCTATTACGGTGATAACCTACAGTTAGAGATTAGAGAAGAGATGAATACCTCTGTACCCATTTTATGGCTTGCTTGGTCAGCTTTGAGTATGAAACTTTTTTTGTGTGCCAGGCCTATTTTTATAGTTTTTATTTCTTTTTCTGGTTTTCAGACAGTTTTTGTTAAGAAATATTTAAGCACACACACACACACACACACACACACACACACACACACACACACACACACACACACACACACACATCATCATGATCATCAATCTCCTCCTCCTCTGGTGTGCAGGCTTTCAAAGTAATTTCTGAGCAACTCGCTCTCTGTCTGTCTGTCTCTTCTGGGTTTTTTTGTGTGTTGTTGTTTTCTCTTTCTTTTATAGTTTTAAAAATAATATTGCAATAAGGAACTATTTTCTTTTTTTTTTTCTTTGTTTTTCTTCTGTGGATATATGAGATCCACATTTTAAGAATTGTTCATAAATTGCATGCAAATTGATTAAACATGGCGCCTTTTATCCATGGTGTTTGAACTGTCACATGTGTGTGTGTGTGTGTGTGTGTGTGTGTGTGTGTGTGTGTGTGAGAGACAGACAGACAGACAGACAGGTGTGTATGTGTGTGTGCATGTGTGTGTGTGTGTGTGTGAGAGAGAGAAAGAGAGTATGTGCATGCACACATTTATGACTGCATACATTACATGATACTTTTTTCTGTTTAATTTGCCCTTGTTTTAATGGGAATAAGAGCACAAAACCTGTAGTAGATGTTTATTGTCATTGGTTTTCAAATTGAAAAAAAAAATGTTTAATAAAGTTTGCATAAAACATTAACTTCTAGAACACTACCTTTTGGGTTTGAGGTATGTGGGTTAAAAAGAGGCTGCATTCCAAGAAGTAAACTGAATTGATAATTTTGCTATGTGCCTTCCTGTTTTCCAGGTCTGTTCATGAAGCACAGTGAGAGCACGTCGGCACTCACCAACCCTGGATCTGCAGCAGGGGACTTGGCTTCAGGTCGTGCCTTTGATAATGGATGCAAATGCATGCAGAGTTCAGAGGCTGTCCTCAACAATTTGACTGGGCGGCAGACACCTTGTCAGTGCAATGTAAGTCACATGTTTATTTATTTAACCTTTAGCACCCTGTAGGTGCACTGTGTTGCCGAACCGATTATTTCCCTTGCATCTGCAGGCGCACTGTGTCGCCAAGCGAAGGGTGTTCCAAATTCGCGGTTTGTGAACACTATTTCCATTACTAATAATGGATGCGGTCACTTCTGATTCAAACTTTGCTCTTCCGTCCACCACTTGCACTTCTTTCAATTCGACACGTGACAGGGAATTTTTGATAAGTAAACATTGATTTGGGGGATTTTCGCAACACCAAAATGGCGGAGACTGATTTAGAAAGATTACTACACAAAGTTTTGTACAATTCTGATTCAGAAAATGAGTTTGAAGGCTTCACACAAGCTGAAATTGACGGTGAAGTGGTGGCTAGTGATGATAAAGAAGATTTGATAGTCTTTCAAGTGACGTGACGACGATGTTCCGAATGGGTATCAACGTCCATGGCACACTAATTTCACTGAAATTTCTGGTCCCAAGGAGATGCCTGATGGCATTTCTGAGGGACAAGTGTTTCGTTTGTTTATGCCAGATGAAACGATCACTTTTGTTAGTGACTGAAACAAATCGATATGCCAGTCAAGTGAAGGAGTAGAGGGGGGGAAATGTTGAACGCCACTTGTACATGAGCAGTTGGAAAGATGTCAACTTTGATGAAATGATGGATATGGTTTTTTTTTTTCTTTTTAATGTCAAAACATGCATGCAGAACAAAATGCATTACATGAAAACATTCCTTAGCTATCCCTTTATTAATACACAAAAAATCAAGTCTCTACATACAATACTAGCAAAGTTAACAAATTAAAACAAACAGATGCTCAAATTTTTTTGCTCCTTGGAAAAAGAATGCAGGGACAAACAAAAGAACTCAAATTTTTTGCTCCTTGGAAAAAGAATGCAGGGACAAACAAAAGAACTCTGAAAAAATTTAGTGTACTAAAGGTTAAGTTTTAATGGGAAACTGTTATGACATAGACATAATAATTTTTAGATTTGTTGACAGAAGAAATGTGTCTGTGAAATATTTGTGAAAGTCCAGGCTTCATGGTGGGAATATGATGTGCATTTGAATTGTGTTTTGAAACTTTTAAATTATGGGAGTGACACTAGGGTGTCTGTTGTGGTAGTATTTTTTGTTTGTCTTTTTTTTCTTTAGATAAAATTAGAACTTGTGATGACAGATGGAAAATGAAAATGAGCAAGCATGGTCAATAATCAATTCATTTTTGACAACGAAAAAAAACCAACAGAAAAATAATAAATCAAACGTAAATGATTTATCCTTCCTGCCCCCACCTTCCTTCCCTTGAAAAAAAAAAAATTGATAAGGAAGGTGAGAAAAAAATGTAATGACAATAATCATGTGTGGGTAACCAGTTTATTGAAAGCAACCATTTATTGTGCCAAAAGAAATGTGATTTTCAGCTGTGAGTAATCTTGTCAAAATGTGAAGGTAAGAACTGTTCTCAGCCTGAAAGCACCAAGATGGTATCTCCAGTATCGTCCAGATGTTTACTTCAAATAGAAAACAGGGTATTATACCATAAATGCCTATGAAACAGCTTTTGTTTATCCAAAGTTACAGTAAATGTTCACAGAGTGTCTTGTGTATAACACAGAGAGGAAAGAAGATGTATTTGGGCTTGTGTTCTATTTTTCATTATCTCACAATGTGAAGTAGTAATTTTATGGTGGTGTCTGGTTGAGTCATTGCAGGCTCCCAAGACCTCCCCTTTTCCCCACTCCATCTGCTGCTTGAAATGGACTTTGAGCATTCTCAGATGACGCACAGCAATACTGTAGATGTGTCTGGTGTGTATGCAGTTATGCTATAGTTGTGTGTGTTGTGTGTCTTGATTCTCAGATAATGCACAGCAGTACTGTAGGTGTGTCTGGTGTGTATGCAGTTATGCTATAGTTGTCTGTTGTGTGTCGTTGATTCTCAGATGACGCACAGCAGTATTGTAGGTATGTCTGGTGTGTATGCAGTTATGCTATAGTTGTATCTGTTTTGTGTCATTGCAGGCTCCTCGGCTACAACCTGAAGTGGAGTTTGTCCAGGCTCTGATGAACATCGGCAAGAAAACTTCAGCATCTGCCCACAAAAGAGCTCAGAAGTGAGTTGTAGTGAATTGGTCACAAATGTCACACAAACGCTGTCAGAGAACTCATTTTAATGGAACGGAAGAGAAGAATTTTAAAATAAGAAAAATGGAAAGAAATGACAAGAATATAGAAATAGACCAGGCCTCTGTTTGAAATGAAATCTTTGTTGATGTTTCGACTGACCCCTCTGTACATTTCATAATATGGATGAAGTCACACATTTGGAAATGCCAGAAACCGGAACTCGACCCTGCTGTTTGTCCAGAGATCCTGAAATCGCAAAATGTCAAGGTCATTTTTCTTCCTTCTTCCTGTAGCCATTTACTTCCGTTTGCAAAAAAACCGCGAGTCGATGCATGCCGTGGTTCTCGAGTTACGAATTTTTTAAGTTTTGAGGTCGAAATGCTGTTTTTCACCATGGCTAACCTTGATTTCTGCCGTTCTATAATGAGATTTAGTGATGGAGATACTGTGTTTTGTAGGATTTACGGCATAAGACTTTGTGAAAGTGCTGGGTAATGAAGCTTAGAGTGACCTAGATTTCGACTGGGATGAGGTTCCAGGTATGATGAACAACGATTTCGAAGAAAAAGTTGAAGAAGAAGATTTTTTTTTTCCCCTGAGTAAATGGCTCATGTGACATTCTTCAAACTTACGATATAGCAACATATATATTTCGTAGGAATTTTAAAAATTATTTTCATTTCATTATTTCCTTTCCTCTCTTTTAAATTATTTTTTTAAATTGGGTACCATGTTCACATTACGGAGTTACTTACCTTGCCGATGGTTTGAGTAGCAGCAGGTGCCTGTAGTTTTCCACAGTGGGAGGCACCAGGATTTTTTGGCAGGAATTCTACATCACGCACTGACCATTCCTTAACACATGCATAGCTGCAGTTGCAGACAATAACTAGGAAGACTAAGGCATGGTCCAATTGTGTCTTAGCACTATTTTTGAGAAAAGGAAGGCAACAAAGCGAGTAACTTTGTGAATGAAACTGACTGACTTTCACAATAGCTGCTTTTATATATCTGCTACAAACGACAAAGAAATGATCGACTACTCGCAAGAGGAGTTAGATCAGATTATTCTCAAAATGGAGAAGTTTGAAAGAGAGTTGGAAAATGAGAGTGATGTTGATGTAGGTAGTGATGATGAAAATGAAAGTGAGGAAAGTGACCAGGAGTATGATGTTCCGCTCGCCTCACTGCAGATGATGTAGTGTCGAGTGACGCATGGCATGGCAGAAATGAGGCAGTTTCAGGAACCCACTGGACGCTTCTACACCACTGGATTTTTTCTTTTTGTTTGCACCTCTTTGTTTGTTTTAAAGACTGCTGCCAATGAAATAAACAGGTATGCAAGACAAAAACAAACTGCAGAGGGCGCGCATGACCCTATTTGGTCCGATACCACACCTGAGGACATGCGAGCTTATCTTTCTGTGCTGATCATGTTGGCTGTAAAGTGTCAGCCACAACTGTAGTGCTACTGGTCTACAGACCCACGTTTCATTGATCCCTGGATCAACTATGTCATGCCTAAAAATTGCTTTTTGGCCTGGATGTTAACTGACTTTGAACAAAGGGAGAATAAGATCGATAAATGTTCTCACCTTGTACAGAAGGTCAAAATCAGGATGATCACACCCAGGTGCATTGGACAAATCCTTAAGATAGAAATATTGATTCGTCCAATGCACCTGGGTGTGATCATCCTCATTTTGCCATAGGAAGTGAAGATGGCCGAACTGCAGGAAAAGGGAGACCTGATACAGATGCAGAAGGGCTCACTGACGGCTACAGTCTACAAAGACAACCATCAGATTTATCTCCTGAGCAGCAATCAGCCTCCAGGTTTGACAACAATGGAGGAAAAGGTGATACCGACTGACATTGCTGAGTACAGGTACATGGGTGGCGTTCACAAGTCAGATCAGTGCCGTGCCTACTAGCCTGTTGGTCATATCAGTGCCGTGCCTACTAGCCTGTTGGTCATCAAAACAAAAAATGGTGGAGGTACATCTTCCATTGTTTGATCAATCTGTGTATTGTTCAAGCCTTTCTTACCTGGGAAAAGTCACCACATGCTCAGCCCCCAACAATCACCTGTGATTTTGTGTTGACATCGCAGATCAGCTTCGTGCTGGATTCACTTCCAGAAAATGCAAAGCTGGTCGAAGCAAGGCAGTACCAGAACCCCCGATCGCCAAAGCCTGCATTGATCACCACAAAGTGGAGAAGACTGAGGGCAGGCCTAAGGTGTGTTGGCAGTGTATCATAACAGGCCATTTGACATCAAAGGGATATCAAGCGGAGAGACATCGTACAAGTTTTCATTCTGTTAAGTGCCCCTATACTGGCCAAGGAATGGTTTTTGCAACTATCACAGCCAGAACATAGCCCAGTAGGAATGCAGCTGTGATGTTTATTTTTGTTCTGCGTACCTGTTTTTCGGTGACAGTTGTGACTGTAACATTTAGTAGTGAGTGTGTAAACTGACACTGTGTTGTGCAACGGAAGACTGTGGACATATGTAAATAGCTGTAGCTTGTAGAACTGCAAAGGTTGAAGGAACACCACAGATATAGAGTATTGGGTAGGACTGAGTTCAGTATTGTGTGATAAGTGACAAGTTTTGTTTGACATTGGTGGGACAACCAGTGGGACCTGTACTGCCAGGCAGCGGATGAATCATGTTAGGTAGGCCTCAGATTTCATCTTACACTAACAGGTTGCAGTGTGGGAAAAATAAGAATGCGCAGTATGGGAAATATAAGAATGCGCAGTATGGGAATAATAAGAATGCGCAGTGTGGGAATAATAAGAATGCGCAGTGTGGGAATAATGAGAATGCGCAGTGTGGGAATAAAAACAGAATAAGCAGTGTGGAATTAATACCACTGAGGGGGCATAGACAATAAACAGTAAAGAAAAAGGAAGAGAAAGATGTTATGCTCCAGCCAGGGAGATAAAATCATGTGGTTAAATTTTGGCTCTTTCTGAGTGAAAAATAGCAATGAACATGCTACTTACCTCGTGAAATTTAGCTGACTTGGTGTAGGCTTGCACAGAAGCACAGGCTGGATGACACCGAAAACATTCAGATGGAGATTATGAACAGAAAGATGATGTTAACAAAATTATGTGAAGGAATTCAGAAAAGTATGCAGGACTCGCCTAAAATACAGATCACCAAAACCTATGCCCTCCACTAACCAATACACATGTCAGGATGCTTTTTGTATAAGTTTTGTGCTCCAGTCTGTTAAAAATTCCAGATTATACATTTCAGGCATTATCTTTTTAAATTTTTTTTTAAGTCAGTGAACTATAAGGAAGGAAGGCAAACTACAATCACAGGGTGAAACAAAGATGGTCCAGTGGGTTGAGTTGCTGGGTACCCCATGACTGTGTGCCTGTGGAGATGGCCCAGTGGGTTGAGTTGCTGGGCACCCCATGACTGTGTGCCTGTGGAGATGGCCCAGTGGGTTGAGTTGCTGGGCACCCCATGACTGTGTGCCTGTGGAGATGGCCCAGTGGGTTGAGTTGCTGGGCACCCCATGACTGTGTGCCTGTGGAGATGGCCCAGTGGGTTGAGCTGCCGGGCACCCCATGACTGTGTGCCTGTGGAGATGGCCCAGTGGGTTGAGCTGCCGGGCACCCCATGACTGTGCCTGTGGAGATGGCCCAGTGGGTTGAGCTGCCCTTCAAGATAAACACAAGTGCCAGCTTGTTGCCTGCTATTCAGCTAGATCTGCCCACTGTCTCGATGTAGCCTCTACTTGCAGTGTGTTCACTTCAGACTATCAGCTGAAAAGTGTGGTGAACAGAAAGCCAATCACTCATTAGTGAACAGGCAGCAGAGACAGAAACATTCACATCAGCTAGAACTGTGAATGCCTTCAGTATGCACAGTGGAACTGAAAGGTGAAGATAGTTACCTTCCCCCCTCCACATCTGTTACAATTATAACTACCTATCCATATCATTGTCACTTGATGGTGTCTGAAGTTTACAATGTGTCTGTGTATTCATCTGTGTCAGCATCTAGATTGATAGCAGAGCTGGCGTTGCTGAACCTTAATCTGCCGGCCAGGGTGTGGCTGCCAGTCGCTGAAAACAGCAACCACCATGTGGTTCGAATTCCTCACACACAAGCAGTGGTCTTGAACTCCAAGGAGAAGGTATGTGCTCTCTTTGTTTTGTGATATTTTTATTTTACTTTGGTGTGTGATTTCTTTTTTTTTACTGTATGTATTAGGTTTGTTTTGTTCTGTTTCGTTTTTTAATCTAATTGCATATAGTCATTACTTGTCAGTTATCTGATGTATGTATGAGATGCATGTTATGAGTTACATTCTAAATTAGAGAAATTGAAAGGGAAGGGAAGTTTATAACTGTTTTGTGACGAGATTTGTGGAAGAGGAATTTGGGATATGTGATTTTTAAGCACACATTTTTTACCTCCCCTCCCCACATCCTTTCCTCCTTCCAGTCTTCCCTTCCCATACTCTTGTCACCTTCTTTTGCCTTTATCCCATCAGATGTTTACACTGCTCAATAGAGGAGTTTTGTGGGAACACTACTGAGCCATTTGCTGCACCCCACCTCCTTCACATTCCCACATGCCTTGTTGTCGGGGGGCACTTGTGTCTCCATCCCCCTCCAACTCTACTTGTTACTTTCTCATCCTGTATTTCTTCAGCCAGCTAGTATGAAATATGTTTTCTTTTGTTTTTGTTTTGCTTGTTTGTTTTTGTGGTCAACATTATTTTATGAAGAATGCAGCGCAAACGGGATGGTTTCCATTTTAATATGGAGTGCAATTTTTTTTTTTAAATGATCAGCCTCCTGTTTGAAACGCAAGCACTGTTCAATACTCCATCAGTAGCTGGGTACTTCTTCAGGAAATCTCTGAAGAACTAGGGAGGGGAAAAAAGTCAGCTTGAGAGTTAAAGAAATGGAGGAAACAATCAGATTGGGATGCTGTGTCTCCTGAAAACATGGTCTGACTGCCAGCCCGTAGAAAATATGGGCCACAGCCTGGAATGGATTTCATCAAAGTTTCTCAGATCAACTTAGTTGGTAACTGAAGCATAGTTGTTGGTTTCACTGCGCCTATCTTGCACTTGTTTTAACTTTTGTCCCCACCTCCATCCTCTTCACCCCTTGCACTGACACCTTCCCATTGCCCCTCAAGTTTCCATGATTGTTTTAATATCGGCCTTCTTTTTATTTTAATCCCCCCCCCCCCCCAGTTATACCAGTCTCGCTGCTTGCTTCCTTTTATATTTTCCTCAGGTCTCACCTTTCTGGATTTAATTATATGGCATGTCATTAATTTCATTTTATCATATAGTGTACATTATTGTACTACGATTTCTCTCCCTCCTGTTTTTAATGTTTATGATGTTATTGTGGAAAGTGGTTGTTGAAATTTACCAAAATCTCTCCAGAACAACTCATCTATTGATCAAGGTCTGTACAGCAGCTGTGAGAGTGTCCTTTTCCGCATAAATCTTCTTCAAGTTGCTGCATGTGTCTGGTTGAGTGCAGGCACCCTACATGATGTACGTGGAGATCCTGCACTGTGAGAACCCCTTCACCAGCTCCCTGCCCAGCAAGATGCTGGACAACACCTTGCGCTTCACCCGCTCCGAGGAGGACCTCACCCACTTCAACCACCGCACCACCACCACTACCAACTCCTCACCCCGCACCGAATTCAGCGTGTACGGCGGCACCGACTTTGACGATGCTGATTGCTGGTCGCAAGAGGAGGATGATGAGATTATGTCGGTTAGTGTCTAGACGATTTCTCTTTCCCCATTTTTTGATTTAGAATTTTTTTTTTTCCTCAAACATTTCACTTTGTATTAACAGAAGTATTTTAGGTTATGGTGAACTGCCTTATATTTTTTTGGTGGTAAAGGCATGAAGGAACAAGAGGAGGGAAGATGGAATTGGGTGGGGGGGAAGGATTGGGCTTATAGGATACCACCTAATGAGCCCTTTCTGTCAAGAATGATTGCTTAGTTACAATCATTGTGGATGGGCATCCCTCCCTACAAATCCATTGTGGATGGGCATCCCTCCCTACAAATCCATTGTGGATGGGCATCCCTCCTTACAAATCCATTGTTGATGGGCATCCCTCCTTACAAATCCATTGTTGATGGGCATCCATTCTTTACAAAATCATTGTGGATGGGCATCCCTCCCTACAAATCCATTGTGGATGGGCATCCTCCTTACAAAACCATTGTGGATAGGCATCCCTCCTTACAAATCCATTGTTGATGGGCATCCCTCCTTACAAATCCATTGTGGATGGGCATCCCTCCTTACAGATCCATTGTGGATGGGCATCCCTCCTTACAAATCCATTGTGGATGGGCATTCCTCCTTACAAACCTATTGTGGATGGGCATCCCTCCTTACAAATCCATTGTTGATGGGCATCCCTCCTTACAAAACCATTGTGGATGGGCATCCCTCCTTACAAAACCATTGTGGATGAGCATCCCTCCTTACAAATCCATTGTTGATGGGCATCCCTCCTTACAAATCCATTGTTGATGGGCATCCCTCCTTAAAAAATATTGTTGATGGGCATCCCTCCTTACAGATCCATTGTGGATGGGCATCCTTCCTTACAAACCATTGTTGATGGGCATCCCTCCTTACAAATCCATTGTTGATGGGCATCCCTTACATAACCATTGTGGATGGGCATCCCTCCTGACAAATCCATTGTTGACAGGCATCCCTTACATAACCATTGTGGATGGGCATCCCTCCTTACAAATCCATTGTGGATGAGCATCCCTCCTTAAAAATCCATTGTGGATGATCATCCCTCCTTACAAATCCATTGTGGATGAGCATCCCTCCTTAAAAATCCATTGTGGTGAGCATCCCTCCTTAAAAATCCATTGTGGATGATCATCCCTCCTTACAAATCCATTGTGGATGATCATCCCTCCTTACAAATCCATTGTGGATGATCATCCCTCCTTACAAAATCCATTGTGGATGATCATCATCTCTCCTTACAAATCCATTGTGGATGATCATCCCTCCTTTAGGGGGGCCTCACCATCCATCAGACAACAGCCCCCATGAACTTGCTCATAGCAGACTTGTTTATTTTTTTTTTTGCTGTTGTTTTTGTTTTATAGCTTACTGTCCTCCCCAGTATCTCATCACTTTTGCTTCAGCAATGAGCAGATATTCCCTCCCCTGGCCTCCAACCATCCCCTTTGTCACTTTATTTTCCCGTATGTTGGGTGTTTTTTTCCAGATTCGTTTGGCTTTTGTTTGTTTGTTTTTCTCAGAAAGTTGATTTCTTTCTTTCTTTTTTTCTGTTTTCCACGATCCTTTAGGAGGTTTTCAAGACAACTACCATAGTGTTTATTATGATTTATCACCAGCTGTGTTCTATGAAGTGATTGTATCAGATACCACAAACATGTGAACTGTGCTAGCATCAGCTAGTCTTAGAATGTGCATGTTTCTGGGCAGTTGCCATTTTCATGCTCAGTTTTGGTGCAGATTAATTGCAGTTTTGGAGGTGTGGCTCACTTTCTGTGCTTTCGACCAAGTCAGGCTGTGTTATTACGTGTGTTTGATTTTGAAAACAAATTTTAAGATGATGCAGGCCTGTTCAGGATTAGATCACACTTTGCAATCTGTGTTACCTCCATCATGAAAGAAGCCTTTACTGGCGTCTGTTCCTTTGTTTGTCAGTAAGAAGATTCCACAAAAGTAATCAGTCATAATTGGAGTCATCCGCAGGACCTTCAACTACTCAACACCAGTAACTTTCGTCCAGCTGTACAAGGGATCAGTCAGGCCACTCCTGGAGTACGGTCACTGTATGTGGAAGCCAGATGAGAAGAATCAGAAAGATCTTTGCTCTGAAGTGGAAAACTTCCAGAGGAGGGCGACCAAAATGTTGGGCCCTCTGAAGGACCTCCCATACCCCAAAAGGCTACGTTGGCTGAAGCTTCCATGTCTGGAACACAGGAGAAAGTGGGGAGACGTAATTGAAGTCTACAAGTACCTGCATGGCTTCTACAAAGTGTCATGCCCTGACTTCCCCATCGCCACGAATGAGCTGAGATCCACCAGAGGCAACTCTTTGAAACTTCAGAAACCAAGGCATCGTCTCAACGTACGGGGCAACTACTTCGCAAACAGAGTTGTGAACCTCTGGAACAGCCTCCCAGATGATGTGGTAACAGCGCCATCGGTAGACGCCTTCAAGAGAAAATTGGACAAGCGCTGGGCAGCATTACCTTCAGTGTACAACCCAGAATGCCCAGACTAAATTGTTCAGTAAGTGATCTGATTGGCACCATCCTCAAACCACCCAGGCCAATCAGTTTTTAGTTTTGAGAACCTGAACATGGTCCTATGACTTAAAGGACCTGAATCTTGTAATGTCAAAGTCAAGTCAAAGTAATAAACGGACTTCAATGAAAAGATTGAATGTGATCTGGGGACAACCCCATTGAATGTTGGTATGGATCCATTATGTGGATCTTATACAACAGATGGCTTCATGGTCCATACAGTGAGATTATACAAAAACTGCCCAAACCCATTTTAGCCAAACTTGGTAGAAAGCCCAGAAATGAACCAGTTAAATTTTGGTGTGGACCAATGCTGCAGATTAGGATCAGGAATCTTTCAGCAGTGGTGGAGGTCTGTGCACTCCTGATTGCAGTTCAAGTGTTGTTAGTGTTGGAAAGCTTTAGGATGGAGTTTTATGTACATGTGTGTGTATAGGGAACTGGTTTGGTATGTGTAGGAGAATTCAGAGACTGTGCAGGTGACAGAAACTGTGACAGTAAGTATAGATCTTGAGCAGTGACTCCTAAGCACTGGATGACCTAACACATGATGACTGTGCATAAAATAGCCAGCACTCTGATTAACAAATTTTGCTGTCAGGCTTTGTGTTTCATTTTATCTCGATTATTATTATTATTTTTCTTTGTAATCTAGCAAACAAATATTCATCTAATGCACTTTAGATATTGATTTGTTTATTTACAAATATGTTTTTCTTTATTTACAAATATGTTTTTCTTTATTTATCTGTGTTTTTGTCAGCTGCTAATTGTTTCTTCTTGCAGTCATCATTCCATACATCCATTTTCAGTACACCCCAAAGGAATCTGAAAGTCAGATTGTTTTGATGTCACATACTTGAGATGGGTCACTCCTACCCCCATCCCCACTCCCGCTATGCGTGCACACACACACACACGCACGCACACACACACACACACACACACACACACACACACACACACACACACACACACACACACACACACACACACAAGCTGCATTGTTTGTTAAAACAATGTGTAGGAGCCACTGAATATAGTTCTGCACCTGTGTCCAGGCAATATATAGGAGTTTCATCTTGATTGATTGATTGAATCATTGGTTTTTTAAGCATTCAACCATGCATGAACAATTTGAAAAAGGTCACACACTTGCAACTTTGTGAGTAATTGTGTGTGTGTGTGTAAGAACAGTTTGAACACAGGAATGATTCTGCTCGTCATGAGGTGCTGAAAGCAAAGTGAATGGTGGATGCAGATGGTATTTCGCTTGTGTTGTTAAAGTTGTAGTGATCCACAAAAGTTGTGAATCAAGGGTGCTTTTTTTTTTTTTTTTTTTTAATGTACTTTTTAAGTCTATTAAAAATCAGGGACACAGGTAGAAAGGAAAAATTATTTCTGATACTTTGGAATGTAACAGCATGTGAATTTAGTGAGGAAAATCTCAGTCCTCAAAGTCATTGGACTTTGATTTAGGTATAAGTGCTTGAAAGTTAGACACACGCTCTCACATACATACATTTACACACACACACACACACACACACACACACACACACACACACACACACACACACACACACACACACACACACACACAGAGGCACAGGTACAAAATTCCGAATACTTTGGCAAGAAAAGGATACACTTCCTGTAATGTTGGCAAGAACATTGTTGGCAAGCTCATTGAAAGGAGTCAAAGTCAAAGACTAACAGCCAAGCCACACAAGCAGGCACAGTTGACTGAACTGAACTCCTGTCACACACACAAACTGTCTCCAAGTAAGCAACTGTCCCTCAAGTTGTTGCAGTTTTAACAGTAACAACAGTTTCAACAAAATAAGTAGTTGATGAGAACATATACCCAGTGATACTTTCTGCTTCTTCATGGAGAACATTTCTTGTTTCTGACATGGCATTTTATTAGCTTCACTTAAGCAACACCAGTTACAGTGAAGTGATCCCATTTGCTGAGACATTTTTACTTGTGTTAAAGTTTTCCTTACTCAAATTTAGTGATTAAGAGGTGGTGAAGATATTATTTGGTCCTCTTAACAATGCACAATGGAATATGCGCAAGAAAAACAGAAAGTCGTTTGAAAAATATTTTAACTGGCAGAAAAAAAAGAAATACAATCATAGTGTATCTTTATATGCTGCCATGGCAATTTTCTGATCAAATTTGAGTACTTTGCTGTTGGGCAGAACTGGCTTTTTTTTTTTTTTTTTTTTTTTTCTAAATTAAGTTTTCTGTGTCTTACAGGGCCCTGTTGATGTTTTTGCAACACAAAACTGGAATTCATATGAACAAGCATACAGTTTTCATGGCTATGTACACAAAATTGAAGACTTATGCCATGGAAACAACATTTTCACACTGGTGTCTGTCTGTTTGATTATCGACTTGAATTTACTTAAGGAAACTTGTTGAAAAGATGGAATGTGGCCTGCAGATGAACCCATCACATTTCAACTTTGGATCTGGACTTAAGAGTAGACTGTAATTACTGTTCCATCTTTGTTGAGGTCTGCACTTTCTCAAGTTCTCTTCCCTTGCTTTCAGCCCAGCAATTGAAATATCCTGTTTTTAAAAGTTTAGCGATTTCACAGAGTAGAAATGGACGAGAGAGAGAGAGAGAGAACATGCAGTGTATGTTAGTTATTTGACAAACTTAAAGAGAAAAGTGAAGAAGACTAAGAGAGGAAAAAGGGGAAAGGTGCAGTCATTGCATGATCTGGAATATTATCTTGAACTCTGGTCTTCATGTCTGAGTCTGATTGGTTGACTTGTCGCAGTTCTGAGTGTAAACTCTAGTCTTCATGCTTGAGTCTGATTGGTTGACTTGTTTCTGAGTGTAAACTCTAGTCTTCATGCTTGAATCTGATTGGTTGACTTGTCACAGTTCTGATTGTAAACTCTAGTCTTCATGCTTGAGTCTGATTGGTTGATTTATGGCAGTTCTGGTTTTAGACAGCATTCTTTCACTGTCAACATGCACACATGTTGACTTTGGAAAAAAAAAAAGGAAAACATGCTTTCAGGGTTAGAAGAAATATTCAAATGCATGTGAGTTTCCCATTTTGAGGAGGCTGTGTGGGAACCTTACCTTATTAACCCAGTAAACCCTGCTTGGGTGCTGCTGAAAATGTCTGGACCTATGCCTGAACATGTTACTTCCAGACATCTTGGCAAGTAACAGTTACCAGATTTGACATAGGTTATCTATTATAACTTATTAAAGTTTCAAAGTCTTTGAAACCAAACCTTGCATGCCCTTTACATTTGAAAAGGAAGAGTTAAATAGAAAATGAAACAATGTTTGAATTTGTAAAAACATTACAAGTCTGAAGGTATATAATTATCAGAGGGAATTTTGATATTTTCCTGAACAAATAATTGTCTAATAGCTCTGAATTTTTTTTCACAATGGTAGAACAGTTGTCCAGATATGTCAGTTAAAATGAAGTAGCTCTCTGTTCATATAAAAAAAAAATGAATGTTAGAGTTTGCTGAAGTATGCGAAGTCCGATAACTCATCACATTACATGAAATTTTAGTATCTTGCAACACACTTGTTTGGCAGTTTCCATTTTGAATGTGTTTACATTTTGGCACAATAATTTCTGAGACATTGATGGTTTAAGCAAAATATCTCTTCACTTCATGCAAATCAGCCAGAACTGGCCGGGCAGGAGGAGCTGCCCAGGCTGTAGACTGGAAGGGGTTGAAAGGGTCAGTGCTATACTGGCTGTCAGGACAAGCACCTGTGAACACTGTACAGGACAAGCACCTGTGAGCACTGTATTACCTACTTAAGTAGGAAGGTGTACAAATCAGGCATGGGGTCTGTAGTCAACATTATTTGAAGTTTGAGTGGATTTTTAAATGAACTTGGTGCTTTTCCCAATCCTGACAGTGATGCATCAAGTCAGAGGATGGTACTGGCGAGAAGTTTTACAGTGAGGCTGTCCAGGTTCTCTGGTCATTTGAATCATTTCTGTATTTGTCACATCAACACTATCAGTATCAGTATCATATCAGTAGGCTATTAACGTCTTTAGAAATTTGTTGATGAGTTTGACTGAAACAGATGATTTTTATGTTAGATGTGGGTCATCAAAGGTCCTGTGTTGTATTTGTTGCACAGTGCATGCATGAGTGTGTACGTACGTACGTGTGTGTGTGTGTGTGTGTGTGTGTGTGTGTGTGTGTGTGTGTGTGTGTGTGTGTGTGTGTGTGTGTGTGTGTGTGTGTGTGTGCGCATGTTACACACACATGTACATCAATATGAAAGCATCAGTAGCACAGCTGGATTCTGTATATAACGCTGTAGTGCACTTCATTACAATTAAATCATAAGGTGTGTGATTGTATTGCCTTTGTCTTTTCTTCCTTTTTATTCTTTTTCTCCTCCTGGCTATACTTTTTGCCTCCATCAGTTTTTTTTTTTTTTTAATTTTCTTTTTAAACTGTAGTCATCTCTTGGTGTGGATTTTCTTTTCTATGGTCTGTTTCCATGTAATGTTCTTTCTTGTGCTGTGGTGCTGCTTTTTTACAGTTTTAATTAGCTTCTTTTATTCTTTGTTTGTGTTCTCTTTTATTTGTGATAATTTATGTATTCATTATGTGGCTCACGATTTGCCTTTTGATCATTGTACAAAGCAGTTTTGTTTTATGGATACTCAGACTTTGCTGTTCCATTTTGTATCATTAGACAGTGGTGAATTAGTTTGGCAATGCTTACAAGAAATGATTCTCATATTTCTTTTGAAGCAGTCAAAATTGTTTTTTGAGTGAAGAGAGAAACAGAAAAAAGACAGTAGGTGAAATTGAACTGTTACATAGCTGGGAGACTTTGGGAGGAGGAGGGCAACATGAAGATTCCATGAGCTCAAAGTGCTGAAGGACAGGGTGTGCCCAGACTTTATTCTGTGTGGAGGCAGAGAGAAGGTACCAGTTCTCCAGAACTGGAACCCATTCCATATTGACATACTGTGTACACCAATTTGATTGACATACTTTGTACACCAATTTGATTGACATACTTTATACACAAATTTACCAATTGTGCAACAAATACATCAGGTGAGTAAAGAACATGACTGAAAAAATGATGTCTTGTCAATCGCCAGCCATTTTTCAAAAAAAAGCTCTTATTGTATACCAGCATATGTGAAACGCGGATATCTCTGGAACTAAACAACCAATCTCATGCTATTTTTTTTAAAATGGAGGAGATACACTGTACTTTTATTATATCGTAACATGTTAGTAATGGTAAGTCAACAACAATTTCAATTTTTTAGTGATTTCAAGTGAAAAAAAAAATGCAAAAAAAAAAAAAGATGTTATGTTTCTTCTAAGCGTAAAAAATAAAGAAAGAATGCCAACAAACTCTCAACAATGGAGGAAAAATACTCCACTCACAACTGAAGACCAGAAAGTATGGTATTTCCAACAGAAAAGTGCATGAAACAGCCACAAATACAACTACTCCAATAGCAGGGACACACACACACACACACACACACACACACACACACACACACACATTCTTATGCCTAACTGGTACACATGTAAGAAAGAAAAAGGGAACACACACACACACACACACACACACACACACACACACACACACACACACACACACACACACACACACACACACACACACACACACACACACACACACGTCCCTTTCACTCTCAACAGTAATATATATATATTTTTTTTTTTATGAACACAAAGTCATTCATGTGCCTGTTGGTCTCTGAACCCTTGTCATTCAGTTGATCATATAATACACCCCACTCGAAAGACGTCTCTGTGATACTCGCCTCTCACGTGTCAGTTGGCCACGCCCCCTTCAACCTCGACCAGCGAGAGTGGGCCCACAGCGTGTGTGTGAAGTTCGTTGCCTAAAGTCTTAGTTGGCTCCCTCACATAGAGTTAGTGAACAGTCAGTCAGTGTTGGCTGGCTCAACGCAAAAACACTGGGGCACACGCGGTAGGGTAGTAAGTGGGCGTCTTATCAGCCTGTCATAACAAGTTGGCAACGGTCCAACGCTTCACGTTGGAATAATTCGGTCAAGCCATCACTATCGTTCTTTACTCGTGGCTGTCTGGGTCTTCTTCATCTGTATTAGGAACAACCAACTGTCTATTCAATTTCCCAGCACTTGATCTGTGGTAAATGTACGGCAAGGTCGAGTACGTAAAGTGCTTGGTGGTGACGTCATAGTGAATGGAAAAACAATCGGAATAAAGTCAATAAAACACTGAACTGAATAGTGTTCTGACAAAGCAAATGGCTGTGAGCATGAGCCAGACCATCCCCCAACTATGACGTTTATTGCTGGCTTTTTATCTCATGAACTAGGATCGTGAGAGTATCGGGAGTTAGGTCACCCTACTTTGTCGCGTAAGAGATGCAAGTACCCACATGCTTGAAGCATCCCATTCTAGAAGAGTGTGTGTGATCTCAGTTCACATTATCTCTCTCTACAGCTAAATGAAATATCTGCACTAAGAGTAAGAGATGCAAGTATCCACATGCTTGAAGCATCCATTCCAGAAGAGTGTGTGTGATACCCAGGCTACAACAACAGTTAGATCAGGTCAACATGTGCAGCTCGTGCCTGGATCCTCTTTGTGTGTATAGACTGGCAGAAAATCAACACATGCGTGTGGTTGTCAAGTGGATAAATCATTGTATATGTACTGCAAGCCAGGCTTCAGTTTTCACCTGAAGCAGTGTCAGGCTAGAAGTTTCCTTTTCTGGGTCAGTGAGTGTGCAGACTCATCGTAGACTTTCAGATGTGTCTTTTAATCAAGGTCATGTGAGCAGAACACACTTGCAGGCACATTAAACCCCATTCCATCTTCTGTCGGGTATAGATTGTCGTGTGCCAATGGGATGGATGGGGAAAAAAAGGAACAAAACCTAAACACAAATAAACTTGTACATGCACACCACTGTTGTGTTTAGACTTTATCCCCCCATTCTCCCTCCTCTCCCCCCCCCCACCCCCCCCCCCCCCCCCCCCCCCCCCCCCGCCAAATGGAATGTGATTAATGGCAGGATTGAGACGGTCACATGTGAAAAATATCAGCATTGGTGAACCTCCAAGTTCTGTCGGAGGAACAAGGAAGAAAAAGAAGGGAGAACAATACATCTGTGGAAGCTGAGGAATGCCAGAGTTTTGTGTTTAGTGTATTTCATGCAGATATGTCGAAGCATTTATCGATTAAGGTTAAGCAAAAGAAAAAAAAAAAGAAAAAAAAAAAACGCTTATTTGTGAGGAGAAAAAAGAAAAAAACATGTGATTAAGTTTCATAACTGCATGTTCAAGAATATTTGTGTAAACCGCAGAGAGGTGAGCAGCAAGACATTTGGCTGTAGAATGATGACAAAGTGGAAGTGAACTGGTGCTGTCTGCTAGGAATGGAAGACTATGGGCAGGGTTTATTCATTTGTGCTAGCCACACAAATTTGGCCAAACAGAGCTGATCCGCTGTTGTATCTTTTAAGAATTAGACAAAGTAAGCATATTCAGCCAAACAGGAAATGTGAGGAAAAAAACTTGTTTTTGTATGAAATCACGTTAAACAATATACCAGAACATATTCTCAGTGATGAGAGCCCAAGAAATAGATATAACTTCCTATTTTAAATCACATTGGCATGCCTAAAATAATTTGTGTCTATGATCTGTGTAATCTTCATCTGACTCAGTGCTGAGATACCTGAATATGGAGTCTGGATGCCTTAAGGTAAGGGAGAAGATCAGGGAAAGCTAACAGGCAAATGACATTGTGCAGAAGCACAGCTCACAAAAACATGGATATGTAATGGGGAAAAAAACTGACAAAATGCTGAATAATGAACCAGTTTTATTTTAAGGTTGGTGCAAAATTTTACTGTACAGTTGTGAACCAGATTTGCCTTTAGCTGGGTCTTTTGTCTTGCGGAGAGGAGGTGAAGTTACCGTTCTGGTTCATGACTGATTATTTGCAGCTCTCTTGATATTACTTCTGGTATTGTTACAGTCTTAAGGTAGCTACAGATAAATGAATGTTTGCTGTTTACGTGCATTTATGTCACAGGACTCCCCCCCCCCCCCCCCCCTCCCCTACCCCATCCCCCCACCCCCTATACCCATTTTATTGCTTTGGGGTGGTACCACCATTCTGATCCATCATCACATGATGCATGCTGTCTCACATCCAGCAGTGGTACCTGTGAAAATCAGCATCTCCTGACTCACAGCACCAGGAATACTTTGTGTTACGCACTCTAATCTGTTGCGAAGCTAAGGCACAGAAGCAGTTGCCTGTGCTCACACTGCTAGTACACAGGCTGTTTGCATGCATGATTACTTAATCAGTCATGCATGCACATACATTGACACATTGGCAGACAGTCCTGTACACAGAGTCTCTCTGTGCCCCTGTCTGCACACACATACATGTGCATGCATGAACATGTGAGTCGATTACCTTCCTCATGTTTTTGTAACTTCATTCCCCACATCTCTCCTTTCTCTGTGCTGTGTTTCTTCTCTTTCTTTTTTGCCTGACCTCTGTGAAACGGCCTGTCTCCCAGCTTGCTTTGCGGTGTCGGTCGAGTGACACCATCTCTCAGATCTCGACGGAGAGCTCCACGAGTGCCGACAGCAAA
>JADBJO010000616.1:88866-128866 GCA_016801955.1 Conus betulinus | reverse complement strand
ACAAGATCGTGTTTTTGCCTGTATCTGTTGGTGGTTTTATTTTTCCTGGATATCAACAAGAGTACACTAAAGTAGAGTATGTTGGAAAGATGAAATGAAGCCCATTGACAAAACTGTTACATTTTGTCTAGATAGAGATTAGAAGGCAAATCAAGGATCCGTTCAGGGAGATGAGGCCAAAACAGAACCCAGTGGAATGAAACTTGGTGGAAAATGGAGCCTGGCCCAGAGACAAACCCATTGAAGTTAGTGCTGATCCAAGGCCGGGATCTGCACTCTCCCTTATAGATTTAGTTGAACATGCTCATATTCCTGCACTTTTGATCAAGCCAGATGGGAAGCAAGGGAAGTTACTCCAGTGTACCATGCACTGTGTAGTGTTTCGCTGTTGGTTCATGTCAGTGAGGCTGTGGCTGTGCGTGTGTGCAGGTCATGGGGGGGCAGGGAAGTGACATGTTCGAGTACTTCAAGATCCTGATGCTGCAAGGGTTTGTAGCATCCCGCAAACACATGGACAAGATCCTGCCACTGGTCGAAATTATGCAGACTGGTGAGTTCTTTTCCTGGATCCTTTAGTGCATGTGTGCGTCTGCATGTCTGTCTGTGTGTGTTTTTGTCTGCGTGCGTTTGCGTGTGCACGTTATGACTTAATTGAAGTGGGATTTCTGTGCATGAAGCTGTCCAAGAGTATGAGTGTGTTTATATATATATATATATATCTCAGACCTGTCTACCCTATGATGTTTTTAGCATATTTTACTAAATTTGACTGGAAAATAGGATAATATGCCAAGCACTACAAAAATATGAAAATCGGCAACATTGGCAACAAAGAAATATACCATTTTCCTGTTTGAAGATGTGAGTTATTGTCCCTAGTTCCAGTTGGCGCATACTCGCTTACGCCATGGTCGGCCATCTTTCATAGTAAGCGACTGAGAGAGAGATTCACTAAGAGAATGCCGCCACCAGCGAAATTACGCGTTCATGAGAGTGATGAAGAGCAAGATGTTGAAAAGAAGGTTGACAGAATGAGGGAGCAAACTTTCATGAATGCATACCTCGCAAACTTGGAAGTGCTTAGTCCCAAGCTCAAAAAAAAGGGTCCAACTTTTTGTGTGGTGCTCTTTGTGCGAAACGGGTTGTGCTCATGGAGGGCGCAACAACTGCATAAAGCATGTTTTCAAAATCTCATAGAAAACTATCAGAAGTGGTAAAAGGAACACCTTTAATTGTACAAGCATTGAAAAAGGCTGAGGCAAAGTCTAGTTGGGGACCTGGAGCAGCAGGTGACAAATGCCAAGATGATGATCATGATGTGTAGGCTGGTAGCCGACGCAAATCTGTCCCCTGTCAGCGACCGATCGTCTTGTTCCCTGTTCAAGCCCTGAAACACTTAAACTTCTACCTACTGTTAAATAGCTCCACTCCCCCCGCCCACACCCCCCCCCCCCACAAAAACTTGGGGGGGGGGGGATGGAGTGGCAGTACAAAGAGAAGAAAAAGACTGAAAATGAAAACTGTATGAAGGGTATACATGTGTGTGACTGTCTGTCACTCTGTCTGTCTGTGTGTGTGTGTGTGTGTGTGTGGGGGGGGGGGGGGGGTGGGGTGAAAGGCAGGAGGGCTTTATGATTAAAAAAATTTTTTTTAATGAGGCTAGATATGTCAGCTAGATATGTGCAGTGAGTGTATGTAGTGCACTTGTGCTAGTTAGTTTGAGTGTGAGTACAGTGCAGTGAGTTGGTTGCAAAAATTGCACAATATAAGATACATAGTAAGATTCAAGGTAAGAAAAATACTCTTTTTTTTGTCTTGAAATACAAAAATTTACTCCAAGGAATACTAATGGTTCAATTTTGAGGTAGACAGGTCTGATATATATGTATGTATATATGTATGTGTGTGTGTGTGTTTATATATGTACATATATACATATATATATATATATATATATATATATATATAAAGAGATAGATATAGATATATGTATGTATATGACTCCATCCTTTTTCTCTTCTTGCCCTTTTAAATAGGCATTAATTTTCTTGTACACACACACACACACACACACACACACACACACACACACAAGTATATATTTATGTATGTGTATGTGTGTGTGTACAACTTACACACAAAATGTCATGCACATGAATGCATGTCTGTAAACACAAACAAATGAGAACCAAAACTACAAGAGATACTGACCAGTCCAGTTTTTTTTTTTGTTGTGTGTATGTGTATATGTTAAAAAGCTTAAGTTTATTACTCTCTGAGTCTGAGCGTCTGTGTGTGCATGGAAGACTAATAGTTTATTCCCTCTGTGACAGTTTGTATATAGATGACTTACATATGTACATGGTGCGCTTATTTGTTGTTTTTTTTAATGTAAGCAAGAATGAATGGGGGGGAGGGCATGGGTAATTTACAGTTTGGTTTCAAGCCATAATGAGCTGAAAGTACTGTAGTTGGATATGATGTGACTGTGGCAGGCTCCCAGCTGCCCTGTTTCAGTAAAGGGGTGAGCACTGTGCGGGGCCTGAAGGATCGCTTCCACATGAGCATGACCGAGGAACAGCTGCAGCTTCTGGTGGACAACCTGGTGGAGTCCAGCCTGCACTCCCTGACCACCAAACTGTATGACGGGTTCCAGTACCTTACCAATGGTATTCTGTAAACAGTTTCCTCTTTCTGTGGATTCTATGTCAGTTTGAAAGTGGTTCACCTTTTATCTTACGGAGTTACTTATGGATTGGATGGAGAAGTTCTGTACCTGCTGGCGGTCAGGCTTGTTGAGCCCCTTCCCAGTGGCAATAGCCCTGACAGTATTGATAAAGTCATGGTGCTTGTCTGCAGTGTTAGGTTAATGCTTTGTGACAAGTCAGGGGTCGCAGGAAACCTGTGATATTGACTCGTGCTGGGGCCTGTTGATTGTATCAGCCCATGAACCCAGGAGTATTCCTGCCATGTTTTGAGACATCTGGTTCTGTGTGTGCTGTGCCAGTGCAGCCAATGGCTGTGGGGTGTGTGAAGAACAGTGGCCAGCATCATGTGCCCAGCCTCCACAGACAGCTGTGAGTGCATGCCTGCAAGGTCATCTGACAACTGTGTGACAACTGATGATGTGCTAGTGTGCTAAACAAAGTCATCAAGTCTCTCTGAGGGTGTGTGGGAATGTGTGATACTGTTCAAGAGATGGGTGCTCACTTGAATGTTTTGGCCTTTCACTGAATGAGAAACAATTGTATCCTTCATCTTTAGTCGGGGGAAAAAAAAACCTTAACTCTCAAAAATCCCAAAACAAAACAGGCAAAATGAAAAGAAAAAAAAATCAACATGTTGCAGCATTCACCTAAACTGTTCTTGATTTGCTCATAGAGTCCCTTTTATAATAGAATTCTTTTCTTTCCATATTCTGTTTGTCACTTGTATGATGTGTACAAATATTGCTGTGGGACACTTGCAGCAAGAATAAGAGTACCCGACCCGATTTTAAGTACCATTTGGGTAGGGTAGTGTAGGGTGGGGAGATTCCCATGTGTGTGTTTTTGCTGGAAGGGGCGGGTATTTCTTCTTTTTCTTTTTCTTTTTTTGTTCCTGTTCTCAGTTGACTCTCAATACTTTCAGAAGACTTCCTATTTTTCTACGTGCAGCTGCAGACTATAATTATTCTCTCGTCACCTTGTCATGTTCTCATTACTTACAATTTTTGTACCTTTAACATAAAGGTGGATTTCTGCATTGCTGCAGGTCTTGTTATTGTTACTTTTGTCTTGAATTGTTTTAGTACCCCCATCTCCCTGAGAGAATCCGAAGCCAGCAGCAGTATTGTGTAAAAGAGATGTTTTACTTGATCTTCACAGTCAGTTCAGTTCTACAGTTTCCTGTGTTGTGTGATATTTGATGTATTTAAAAGAAAGAAAGAAAGAAAGAACAGCATTTCAATGATCCCTCCCAGCTGGTCCTGTGGGAATGCATGAGCAGTAGATTCAAATGGCCATTAATGATGTCCTAGGTCCTGTGCTCACTGAAGTGGGATAGGATAGGGGACCAATTTGCATATCTCATTGGGGTTCATTATGTTTTGTGCTGAGGGAGGAGTTGACATTGGACAGTGCGTAATTACAGCAAGTGAAATTAGTATGCTGTGTGTTAGTATAAGTGTGCTCTGTGTTGTTGATAAGTTTGAAACGTGAATTTATTGAGGAAGGATGATTTTGGTTTGAACAACATGCATCAAATGGACAGCAGGTGTATCAGGACAAATATGGGGTTTGAGGGCTGGGAATATAGCAAGCTTGTTTGAGAATGTTGATCATCAGGAAGACATGGGATTGTTTAAAAGAGCAAGGCTGTGCCCTGATAGTATGTCAGGTGCTTTTCAAAGCACAGCAGTTCCTTTCGCCAGGTCATGGTGAGAAGGATTTTACACTGATAGAATCTGGGATCTAAACTGAGGGGTAGAGGCGATAACATGTGTAGAATGTGAAAGCTGTAAGATGACTTTCCTTGCATTCAGTCTGTCACCCTTGGTCTCTGTTTGTGCTCATAAGGATGCTGAGGGCTTGTCCGAAATAGACCCTAGCTTTCTGGAAATTCTGTGCTGGTTATTTCCCCTTTCCTGTCACTGGACCGGAAAGTCTGCACCTCTTTCTCTCACAATTTACAAGGCAGCTTTTTTATTGTAATCTCGTGACTTGGTTGTGAAAAATATGAACCCTTTCCCGAGTGGACATAACCATGTCTGTTTTCCATTTTGGTCTTTCTGGGTTATTGTTATGTTTACCATTATTGTTTTTGTTTGTTTTTTCACTTCTTTTTTTTATCAGTCTGGGGATGATACAGGGACTAACTGGCGCCCTTATCACAGCGACTTGTTAGTCTTGTCCACCTTTAGGACGGCCAAAGGTAAGTCATTATCTTATTGATTGTAGTGCTAGTTCTATTGTGTTTGTTACTTTGTTTTTTTTTAACGGAATTGCTAGTTTCCGTTCAAAAAAAAGAAGTGTCGAGTCCTGAGAGGATCCTCAGTGGTTGGCTGGGCATAAATGAAACTGAAACTGACCGTTCTTTCTTGTTTTCACAATCCTGATATGGCCCTTTGAGGTCGGCTGGGCTATAATGTAAGTAACATCACCTTACTTTACCGTATCTTTCTTGTTTTAATCCCTCCCTTTCCTCTCTATATAAATATCTCCCTCTCTCTCAGATTCTCTGTTCCTGCCATTCCTAGGCTCCTTCTGATGTCAGTGAAACTAATCTGCAACATTCTCAGCTTGGCATTGATTTGAGTGTTATGAAAGTGAATTCCAAACTGTATTGTGTGTGTGTGTGTGTGTGTGCGTGTGTGTGTGTGTGTGTGTGTGTGTTTGATTGATACATTAATGAGCCTGGTTGTTTTTGACTCTTTGTTGTCTGTTGTGTGACATAAGATCCAGAATAACATGAAGCAGTGTACAGCTATACATCATGTCCTGGCCAGTCTTATTTTTGTTTATTTACTGTGGTGATTTTTTTTTTTTCCTTTACAAAGCCTGTGGCAGTGGTTGGTTAGCTTGTTTTTGTTTTGTTTTATTTTTTTCAACAAAGTATGGTGGTAATATTTTGCTCACACATCCAGCTGAAAGGGGTGTTCTGAACACTTTTCCCAGAATTCTCAGCTGCAGGAATCTGGTACTAATAATGTTTTTATTGGTTATTCAGTTGTTGCTGTTTTTTTTTTATTTGTCTGTACCAGGGTTTAACATTTTCCTGGTTGAAAAAAGAGGATCAAATGGCGTTTTCTAAAGGGATGACCCATCAGTCTATGCACACACGCTCTCACAAACACACATGTACATGCTCTCGCAAGCATGCGTGCACGCGCACACACACACACACACACACACACACACACACACACACACACACACACACACACACACACACACACACACACACACACACACACACACACACACATATGATGAACCTAAAATGATTTGGTATGTCATTGAAATTTTTTTTTTTTGTCTTTAATTGTTTCAAATGGAGGGACTTAATGCGTCAGAACAGTGTTTGTCTAAACATCACAAGTTTCAGTTCATAAATGTCTTCACTAGATATGTAAGTCATATCATTTGTGAAGCTCTTGTTACTCTGTCATTATTTTAGCAGTACATATCAGATTTATTTGTATGTGAAGAAGTAGAGTTATACTGGTCCTCTGAAGCAACAGGGCACAAAACCGAGCACATCATATTTTGACCCAGAGGTTTTCAACATGCAAGACAAAGACAAGTGCACAGAATGTTACGGCTTCTTGTGATGGCTTCCACATGAGTGTTGTGCAGGGGGTGTTTGTGGATTTCTGCTTTCATCGATGATAATAGGGGTGAGGAGGGGGTGTGGAAGGTGTTGTAGGATTTGTGCCTTCATTGATGGTCATAGGGGTTAGGAGGGGGAGAGAGATCTGGAGGATGGATACAAAGTTGTTAGGGATGAAGACAGAAGAAAGGTGGGAATGGGAGAGGCAGTGTAAGAGAACATGCAAATGGAATGGATGAGTATGGAGATATGAATAAACTGATGAAGATAATGAGTAAGCTGAACAAGACTATAAATAAGTCTTTGTATGTTTTTTTAAAAACATGTATAGTAGAATAAATGAATTATGATTTGATAGATAGAATTAAAAGGAAAAGGCAGGCATGACTGAGTTTTGAACTGTATTCTATTATGAAAGAGAAAATCGGTAAGAATATTGAATGAATAAATAAATGGCTAAGTGAATGTAAAGCCAGAGAATTTTTTTCAGACAGTGGGGGGAAAAGAGTTGTGAGAAATGACTGTAATAGTTGTTACTGAAAACAAAGGCCTTTTAAAGGGATTTCCTTTTTTTAAACTAATAATGGCTGTCCTGCTTTGTAATCATAGTAACATCAATGACAGGAATGTGACCTTGTCTGACATGATGCCCTGGCATAAGCCTGCAGAGCCTTGTGGAATGGCAGTGGAAAGGCAGACACAGTAAGTCCAGGATTTATGCTCATCATTTTTACCTTGTTCTTGTTGTCTGCCTTGACTAGCAGAGAGATGGTGGCTAAGTCCTTAAATTCTCTCCAATTGTCAGATGTTGCTGGTGACAACATGAGAGACCATTGACATGAAGTCTACACTTCAGTTATAAGTCTCAGTGATATGGCGCTGGTAGTTGTAAGAGGGAGGTTAGTTGAGCTGGATGATTTTGCATAAGGTAAATGTACAGCGGAGGTGGTATCTGGACTCTGCTCTGTATCATTGAACACAGCCTTTTACAGTAGACATATTCAGGGTTATTAGGCATAGAGGTCAGTGGCTGTCTGTCTTGACCATTTCTTTTTCTTGTCAGCAAACATGGGTCATCACCATTCACCAGCCCCTTAAGTCGTGGCATGTTTTATGGTGATAGGTCAGAACTGATCTCTGTCTTGTGGCATGTTTTTATGGTGATAGGTCAGAACTGATCTCTGTCTTGTGGCATGTTTTATGGTGATAGGTCAGAACTGATCTCTTGTCTTGTGCACCAACATTCCACATATTCTAACACTGGAATAGGTTCCCTCTTTATCCAGTGGTGATAGTGATGACAAGGACAGTCCAGTGCTGTCCGTCACTGTCCAGACGACGTACCTCTGGCCTGAACAGAGCATGCACTGCTGCAGAGTCAGTGTCACGTTCCTTACAACTGACCACCAGTTGTCTGCTCTGTCACACTGTCCTGCTATACCAGCATACTGTCCAGTAGTTTGTATCTGTGAGGTCAGTGTTCTGACAGCCTATCATAGTTCTGACCATGTTTCACTGCACAGTCAAACTGACATGAATGCATCAGAAGCAGAGGAACAGACACCCCTTAACAACTGGTCACCAAGTGCCCTTCCTTCTTTACAGCTAAACCGCATACTGTCTGTCTGTATCTGTGATGTGATGGTCCTGACTGACTGTTCTTTACAGCTATACAGGCATACTGACTGACTGTATCTGTGATGATGTGATGGTCCTGACTGACTGTTCTTTACAGCTATACCGGCATACTGACAGTCTGTGATGTGATGGGCCTGACTGACTGTTTCTGTCACAGTCCCTGACCAGTCGACCACCTCTCTGTAGTCAGTACATGCACTGCAGCGGGACTGGGGGCCATCTTTTCTGCAGCTGGTCAACAAGTGTCTGTCACCATGTTCTGCTGTTCAACATATAGTTCTGCACAGTCTGTGTCTGTGATGGGCCTGTCCTGACAGTCTGTCTCCATGACATGATTGTCCCAACAGTCTGCTTCCGTCAATCACAGTGCAGAACACTTCACTTATTCCTGGTCATAGCATGCACTGCAACAGAACTAGTGTCACATTCCCTGCAACTGGTGATCAAGTGTCTGTCACACTGTTGTGCTGTATCAGCTTCCAGTCTAACAATCTTCGTTGATGATGTTATTGTGATGAGAACCTGTCATTGTCCTGAGAGCCTGGTTCTGTTGATGACACAGCCTCGTCTGGTCAGTGCATACACTGCAGCAGGACTGGGGTCACTTTTTCTGCAGCTGGCCAACAACTGTCCGTCACTCTGTCCTGCTATTCCTACATACCTCCTACCAGTCTGTCCACAACATCATTGTCCTGACAGTCTTGTGTTGTCGGTCACTCTGTCCTGCTATTCCTACATACCTCCTACCAGTCTGTCCATGATGTCATTGTCCTGACAGTCTTGTGTTGTCCGTCACTCTGTCCTGCTATTCCTTCATACCTCCTACCAGTCTGTCCACAACATCATTGTCCTGACAGTCTGGTGTTGTCTGTCACTCTGTCCTGCTATTCCTACATACCTCCTACCAGTCCGTCCACAACATCATTGTCCTGACAGTCTGGTGGTGTCCGTCACTTGTGCTATTCCTCCATGCTTGCTACCGTCCTGTCCCACGACATCATTGTCCTGACAGTCTGGCTTTGTCTGTCACTTTTGTCAGAGCATGCGCTGCTACAAAAGCAGTGTCTCATTCCTTACAACTGGTCACCAAGGTTTTGACTCATTGTCCTCACACCTTCTCACTGCCGTTACTCTGTCTCACTATTCTAACATGCATCCTACCAGTCTTTATCTGTGACATATTGTCCTGACAGCCTGGTTGTGTCTGTCACACTTCTGACCTCACTGCACTGTGTGATCAGTGAGTACATGACAGCAGAGTCAGTGTCACATAGCTCACAACTAGCCACCAAGTGTGTGTCATGGTGTCCTACTGTATGGCCGCACCAGCAGTCCTTATCCATGATACATCCACCCTGTCCTCCTGTCCCATCAGCATGGGCACACTGCAGGAAGACCAGCATCACAGTCCTCGCTGTCACAGCAGGCCATCAAGCCTTTGGTGCACTGGTCTGCTACTCCAGCATGCTTGAATGATCTGTATTCCTTACACAGTCGTCAAGGTGAGGGTCAGTTTTTCTTGTTTTTCTGGAATATACAGAGGTAGACCTGGTATATTGAGGACTTGACCTTCACCTTGTTCCTGTCATCTGGTCAGCACCCAGTGGCATAGATCCTGGGTTTCTGTGTTCCCCATGTCATCTGCTGTTCGAAGTGACGACATCAAGAGACATTTTGGGAAACACAGCAGGCCAGTGTCACATACGTTGCAAGAAGCAACCAAGTGTCTGTCACACTGTCCTACTACACTGTCACACTTGCAGTTTGTGTATGAGGTACCATAATCCAGCACGCCTGGTGTTGTCTGTCACAGTTCTGACCCTGTCACTCTATCTCGTTAGCATACATACTGAAAGAAGACCAGTGTCACATTACTGTGTCGGTCAGTAACTATCACAGCTCGCCGCCAGGTGTCTGTCACATTGTTCTGCTAATAACATTCCGACAGTCTTTATCCCTGATATGATTATTACACTGTCCATTATCTTCATGAAACATATGATGGAACAATATGTTGCCATGACAAACAGGTAGCAGAACTTGGCAGTATATGTATGTGTGTGTGTGTGGGTGTTGCTATATTGTTTGAAGGTAGATGTGGTCTTGGTGTTTGGAGGAGTCTTGACCTTCACCTTGTTTTTGTAGTCTGCCATGACTGTGGTGTCTCTGGGCAGACAACCAATCATGGAGATGTGGGATTTCCTTTTTGGTCTGCTAACTGTGAGACGTTTCGGGATCGCTGTTCTTATGTCAATGCTGGGGGTGTAGTTGTAGTTCTCAGAGGTACCACATAGCCCTGCTGAGTGAGAATGTGCACTGCAGCAGAATCAGTGTCACATTCCTAAGAACTGCTTCCAAGTATCTGTCAAACTGTCCAGCAGGAGTTGGGTGATCATACACAGTTTACAGATATAGTGGAGGTAGTATTTAGACTCCACACTTGTTCTGTAGAACACAGCCATTAAGAATACATCTGTGAGTGTGATGTAGACAGAACTGACCTTATCTTGTGCACCATGTGTGTCTCATAGCAGTAGTCTGATACCAGGAAGGTCATCACATCGTCAAAGTGAAAAAACCCAGCATTTATCCCAGTCCTAGATCAGACAGTCTGGTGCTGTCAGTCACCATTGTCACCACAATGCTGTGTCTGGTCAACAAGAGCAGCACTGCCATACTACACACAGCTAGCCAGCCACCACACGTCCGTCACGCTGTTTGTGCTGTATCAAGTACTGTCTCTGTCAACCAGAGGATTGTCTTTACAGCATAGTGTTGACTGTCGGTGTCATTGTTCACATCACATCACTCTGTCTAGACAGCAAGGGTACCACAACAGGATTGGTGTTACATCCCTTGCAACTGGCTGTCATGTGTTGGTCACATTGTTCCATTAAAGCAACACACTAGCAGTGTCTGTGAATGCCATGAAAGCTTGGTGCTTCCATGGCTGTTGTCACCACGTCACTGTCTAGTCAGCACAGGCACTGAAGTAAGACCACAGTGTCGCGCTCCACACAACTGGCCACCAAGTGTCTGTCACACTGTTCCGTTACACTGACATACAAGTCCAGGTGTCTGTCACACTGTTCCGTTATACTGACATACAGAGTCTCTGTCCATGACACCATTGTTCGGACAACCTGGTGCTGTCACTGTTCTGACCACATTGTCCAGTCTGGTCAGCACTTGATTTGCTGTAAGAACAGTGTCACCATCCTTATAAATGGCCACAAAGTGCCTGTCATACTTGGCACACAGTCACATTTGCAGTCGTTCTCTGTGATGTGATCACCATGACAGTTTGGTGTTTTCAGTCCTGACTCTTGACACCCTGTCCAGTCAATACCAGCACTGAAGTGAGACCAGCACTAAGTGAGACCAGCACTAAGTGAGACCAGCACTGAAGTGAGACCAGCACTAAGTGAGACCAGCACTGAAGTGAGACCAGCACTGAAGTGAGACCAGCACTAAGTGAGACCAGCACTAAGTGAGACCAGCACTGAAGTGAGACCAGCACTAAGTGAGACCAGCACTCAGTGAGATCAGCACTCAGTGAAATCAGCACTGAAGTGAGACCAGCACTAAGTGAGACCAGCACTGAAGTGAGACCAGCACTGAAGTGAGACCAGCACTAAGTGAGACCAGCACTAAGTGAGACCAGCACTCAGTGAGATCAGCACTGAAGTGAGACCAGTGTCCAGTGTGTCGCTGTCACAGCTGATCTTCCTATTCTCTGTCACCCTGTTCTGATAATTATACTAGCAGACTAATGGTCTTTTATTTTCATGAAACATACCACAGGACAGTATGTTGTCGTGACAGATCAGCAACATCCTGGCATTGAATTTGTTTGTTTTTGCTTCTTCTTCTCGTTAAATTTTCAGGAATGTATGTGAAAAGTGGACCTGGTGAGGGTCATGGTGTGTTCATGACCTTCACCTTGTTTCCTGTGGTTTACTATGACTAAGGTGTGATCTGGCAGGCAGCCAGTGGCAAAGATACTGGGTGTCACCCTGTCACCTGCTATTGTGGTAAGCTGTATGTAGATTGTTGTCATGATGTCAGTGTCAGTCTGGTCAGCTTATAGATGGCAGGAAGACTGGTGTGTCACATTCCTTGCCATGTATCCATCATACTATCCCAGTACTTGGCTTCATATGCAGGAGTATAGGCCATGGGGGGAGACCAGCTAAGTGGAAATGTGGGTGGAGGAGGTGGACCATTTTATACTAGTCAGGCACAGTGTAGTGGAGATGGTATCTGGACTCTGTTGCTCTGAGGAATGCAGCATTCAACAGGAGACATAGCATGATTTCCTGACTATAGAGGTCAGCTGACCTTTCACCTCACTCTGTCAGGAGAAAGGTATTGAGATGAATAACTTTGATAATGTCAGTACCGTCGTAAATGGTTCCTATGTTGCTGAAATTGCCTTGGTAATTTCGCAGTCACAGGTTGCAAAATTTTTATAAAGATCAACAATTTTGTATACCACAAGGGTATTTCACTTGTAAATATGCATATATCAGATGTGGATTTGAAAGTACCAACATGGATGATAAGTTAAGTGTGTGGGTTTTTTTTTTTTTTTTTTTTTTTAATAAGCGTCTAATACCATCTGGTGATGAAAAGACATTAAATAAACCACTGAACTGAACTGAGGTGAGGTGAGCTGACTGGACTGACTGGAGCACTTCATGAACACCCACTACTGACAGCACTTCATGTGTACAGTCTGTCTGCACACACCTGTTCAGTCCACACTGTGTCTGTGTGATCATAGACCAGTATGACCCAGCCAGCACTGACCTCAGTTTAGTGCACCACCCGTTTCACATAGTCTGACAGCAGAACATGGTTGTCACCATCATCAAAGGAAGGCAGCAGTGATGTGGGGTTCTGATGTCTTGATGCTGTCTGTGACAGTTCTGACCCCATCACCCTGTAGTGGGACATGAGGATCACTTGGTTGGGCACACAGTTACGCAGATCCTAATCTGGTCTGTTGTGGATGATGAGGGGAAGAGAGTCTAGGGAATGCCAGGGATAGTCAGGGGATTTGGAGGAGAGAGGTGGAGTAGAAGGTGGATGACCTTAAACATGGGTGGTGTTTTGACTCTCCTCTTGGTCTTTAGAACATACATATTGATTCGTTTGTTCAGATATTTCTTATGAAACTCTACTACTTCTATTCTTTCCTCTCCAACTATCCTTTTGTCAGTTACATTCTCACTTCACCATTCCCACCTTTCCTACTGTCATATTTTGCTTGTGTACTTTTTCTTCACACTTTAAAGATACTCTCGGTAAAAAGAACAGATCTCTGTAAATAACTCCTCCTTCACAGTCCACAAAGGGGGCTTAAACAAGAAGCTGTGAAGTGTAGGCTACATGGAGGTGTTCAGCTTTGTCTTGTTTAGTGAAGACCTCAAAAGTCAAAATGCACTCCATTCTTCATTGTGTGTCTTGACTGTTGTGCTGAGAACTTGAAATCTTTTTTTTCCCCCTAATTACAATTCCTGTCTGCAGTCCTTGCTTTTTCCTACTTGGTCCTAATATGTTTGGGTAAATATGCACAGCATTTAGCTCAGTAACTGTATAGAGGAAACTCTTGTTTAAGACTTCTAGAAATCCAAACTAAAAATTTGAATCCTTGAAGTAAGAGGAAAATCAAGAGAAGGTTTCCGAAAAAAAGAAGTTTGTTTTATGGGATGGAAATCTTTCCAATGGTCTTATTGGGAAGTGGCACTATATAGTTTAAAGCAGTTTTGTCCAGTTATGCGTTTTGACTGCAAAGTAGGGTCATCATTGAGTGGTTGCTTATGTTGATTGAATCTTCTTCATACTCATCATTTCATGATCGCAGTTGAAGATTTTCAGCAAGGGTTCTTGACATATGATCAGGTTGTTACAGTCAATGTGGACTAATAAACAATATGGGTGGTTGATCAGTGAATGCGGGTTTACAGTGTCAAAAATTGGGTTTACGTTTTGCTGTTTTCTGTTACTTCTGCCAGTCGGTTGATTGGTTGGTTTTTGGTACAGCATCAGACAAAAAACGTTTGAATTGGTTTTAATTAACTTGATGGAAATGTGGAATATGGAAATTCTTATTTCCAAATTTTGGCATAGACCAGATAAAATGGTGGATCGTAGATCATTCGCTGCAATTCAGCGAGTACAAAGAGGAGTAACTGCTTCACTCTCTGTAAGCTGTTACTTCCCTTTTGGTAAAGTGAATCCCAAGACCCGAGATGTGTTTCATAGAGAAAAGGTTTGAGAGCCGCAAGTTTGTCTGGGGAGTGTCAGCATTTCATAGCACACCCTAGCGGTGAGCAGGACGAGGAATACACAGGAATTTACTAAGTGTGTTTGGAGGCAGTCTTGCATGCAAGGATAAATAACTGACAGTTTTAACATCCTGTGATCGGTGTACAAAAAGTAGTCATGTTTCCGGTTGGTGTGTGCAGTGATCAAACACTGACCCCTCAACAGCAAGATGAGCTCGAAGAAGTAGTCACATTCTAATCTGAATGTTTGTCTTGCACCTGTTTCTACACTCCCCAAACCCCTCCCCTTGCCACATGGAAACCCTTGCCATCTCCCGAAAACTGGCACCTGTGAAACCTGCTTCCATTGATTCTATGAAGATTACACACTTTACACTGAAAAGTAAAATTGCTATGAACTGATGAATACTTCCAGACTAATTAACACTTCCTCGAGATATGAAATATTGATATTTCATGTTTTGCATGTACTGTTAATGACAAAAAAGGGGGATTTTCGCATGCACTGTTAATGACAAAAAAGGGGGGAGGGGGGCATGGGGTAGGGGGAGAGAAGTTGGGGAAGGAAGCACACAAGGAGTAACTCTTTCAATCCATAACACACAGTTACTTTCCCTGATGAAAAAAAAAATGGTGCAGAGATTTTGCACTGGTCTGAGTACCTATCTGGTTTTAATCTGTTTTGATTATACAGATTTGAACATGTTACTTGAAAATGTAAGTCAAAATTCACTAGGCACAGAGAGTGTGATTGGTCCCAACAGTATTTACTAATCAGAATTGGAACCTTCCACTCCTTACTCCCCTTTGGGGAAAAAAAAATCAGTTTTTCTGCAAGTTTGGGTAAAAAATGCTCACTGTATTCCCAGCTGTGTTCTCCCATGTGAAACAGGCCCTCAGAGAGGGGAAATGTAATTGACTGTTATGATCCTATTGGTTTAAAATGGGCTGACAGCAGGAAGAAAGTGAAACAGGAGAAAAAACGCAGTTACTGTACTTCCAGATGAAGGTACAAACAAATACTAAGTGAATGTGTTTGTTCCTTCATTTGGTAGTATAGTTTACAATTCGGCTTTTGCTTTTATGAGATCCTTTGTTTTTTTTCCTCTTTTTTTTTTTCTATTGAGCTCTCTCTCTTTTTCTATGAAATGATATGTTCTTGTTTTACAGTTCAAACTGCATATGTTTTAAGGCTGGAATGATGAATTCTCCCAGCAAATATTGTGTACATGCTATGAGAAGAACAGTAGTAAAAAAAGAAAAATGATAGCAAAAGATGCAAGCTACATCTGATCAGCATGGACCACAGAGTACCTGAACAGTGGGCTTCCTTTGAAACACTGATTCTCTTTGTCTTGGTCATGAGTTGAATATGTTTTTTCCATTGTGTTTGATGCAAGGTCACACATAAGAATGATCATGAAATGAACAGTATTTTTTTCAATCAGTCTCGATTACAGCCAAAGTTTGAGGACCATGGGAGTCCTGTGCATGGAACATGACTTCTGACAGTGGTATTTGGACACACAGTTCATGGTGCCAGCATCTGGCGCTTGTGATGTGGGAAACCCTCTGTGAAACAGAATGCATGGGACATGTGTGTGTGGTCAGTGTTTGAACCTGCTGTGTGAAATGTGTGTGGTCAGTGTCTGTACCTGCTGTGAAGAGTGTGTGGTCAGTATTTGAACTGCTGTGAAACAGAATGCATGGACATTATGTGTGTGGTCAGTGTTTGACAGAACATTGGTTTGTGTGGATCAGATCAAAATGTGGATGGGATAAAGTGTGCTGTTAAATGTAATTGAAAGGTGGAGGTGGAGTGTAATGGATGAGAGTCCTTTGCCTAAAATGGGGGCAAGCAGGGGGGTTTCCTGTGTTGGGTGTCTTTTTTTTTTTTTTTTTTTAAATTGTATGGTTTTGTTTTATTCTTTCTTTTTCTTTTTTTTTTTTTGATGTATACACTTTAAAAGTTCAGAAGTATCTTACAGTACATTGAAATTTGTCTTGCATGGAGTCGAATGATGCATGCTTTTTTCCCTCAATTTAATTTGTTGTCTGTTTCAAACACATTAAAACTGTATGTTTTACCACAAACTAATGTTTTATGGAATAACTAACAGTTTTGATGTACACTGTGCACACACCTACTTAACCCTCAGATGACCTGCTGTGATTTGTGACCTGTTGAGGAATAGGAAGTAATCAGAGGAGTAGTGAAAACAGGGCTCGTACACTCCCTGAAGGTTAGAAAAGCTTTGGGAAACTGAAGTACCCCTTTTTAAGGCCTTTAAAGTCTGTAAAACTGACATGGGTTTTGAAAAAAGTTTGTAAATTTGATGTTGTCCCCCCCCCCCCCAAAAAAAAAAAAAATAGGGAGATGAAAACAAGGAGATGGATTGTGTATTTTTTTGCAAGTGAATTGTTTCCAGCTTAGATTTAAAAGGCTAACCGCTGATATTTTTTCAGTTATCTGTAGATGCTATGGAAATTGGATGCTAACAATAATAGCATCCTGATGATAGATGCTTTTACAGAGTGAAGCAGATAGTCTTCACTGAAGTGAAGGGGAAGCTATACACAAGTGTTTGTTTTTAGAGTGAGACCATATGAATTTAAAGTATAGTCCATGTAGATTTGCTGTACTGCTGACAGGTGTTAGCAGTTTTAAAAAAAAGACGTTTTTGTGTCTTTTTTAGTATGAACCTTAAGAAAGGAGACGAAGGGGAGATTAAAATGCTTGGAAGATACTACAGATTGATGGAGAATTCTGTTTGTAACCTCTATGGATTGATTTTCTGTGGATAAAAATGCCTGGTTTACCTGAACTTGATTGAATGTGGATGAGCAAAGACTTTCTGAAAAATTCATTATGAGTCAGTAGATTGACAGCAGACGTAATTCAGTCAGATTGTGTTGATTATTGATCATAGGTTTGATTGCTAAGTAACTGGACACAAGGTGCTGGCCAACAGAATTTTGTGTTGATTATTGATCATATGTTTGATTGCTAAGTAACTGGACACAAGGTTCTGGGTCAACAGAATTTTCCCAGTGTCACACTAGTCACAGAATGTGCACACATGATAACAATTTGACAGTTGTAATCACGTCTTTCACGCTGTTTGTGAAAGCTGTCAATTTACAGCTTTCAGACTATGTATCAACATTACAAGAAGATCATCAGTATCTCCAAATCTGTTGAAGTTAAATTTGTGTGGTACAAATTGCATGTCAAAATATGGACATGGTGATGTCTTGTGTCATTAGCAGAGTGATTGTGCCATGTTCTGGCCTTTGAAGATAACAATTTCTTGATAAAAGTAAAGCGCCACGCATGAAGATTTTATAACTCTATCATTTATGTAAACAAAGCACAGGTCATCCGCTAGAATGCAACTCAAATGGGCGAGTTAATAGCAAAGAGTAAAAAATGGACATTACAATATCAGTTGCAACAATTTTTCATCACAATTTTTAACAGATATTTTTTGAGAAAACAACTAACTAAATGCTTTTTTTTTTTTTTTTTTTTTTTTTTTTTTTTTGCTTCCATTAGAATCAGGAATCCTTGTAAGTTTTGTTTACACTGAAAATGTTTGGTTTGCTTCAGTTTCATCAGAGATGTAATAGTAGTGGTGCTTGATCAGATGTGGGATGGGTGAGGGGAGAAGGGGTGGATGGCAGGTGTGGAAAGGAATCATGAATCCCATGAAGGATGTGAAGATTCTGGCATGCCAGCCTTCAACTCCTTTTGACATGGCTTTTCATCCAGTGGGGACTGACATGGTGAACAGACTGATCTTGTTACTGCACTGAATGGGAAACAGACAAGATCTCATTACTGTACTAAATGGGAAACAGATTAGATCTCCTTGCAGTAATGCATTCATCGTAGCCACGCCTCCGGTGCAAGACATGTTGGCAATATGACCATCAAGGCCAGCTCTGAAGAAGCGGCAGAAAGAAGAGGTGTCAGAAGTTAGGAATGGTGGACAAAGCTCAGTGGAGGCAGCCTCTCACACTGGCCCCAAACTCGACAAAAGGCATCATGAAGCATGTAGTTTTTAAACTGAATGTTCTCAGAAAGGTGTGTTGTTGTTTAAAGTTGTCTTTGTATCAGACAGGCAGGTGAGGCTTCTTGTTTGTTGATAATGAATTTCTTCTTGTTTGTGAATAATGAATTTTCAGAGTGGCATTAATGTACTACCAGAGTTCACCTGTATTCCTGTGCGAATAAGTTCTATATTGTAAATAATTAAGCTTCGGTCATTGTAACTTGTCATCACCATCATCTAGTCATCTGACCGCAACAATGCAAGTGTTGAGTATTTTGATGAGGATGCGTCTGTAGTGATGGTAATTGACTGCAAAATAACTCATTCATAATGATATTATATTTGTATTTCACATGCACTGGTGTGGAGTTGTTCTTGTTCCCATGAAATGTGTGCATTTGTTCCTGTGACTTATCTCTTGGGGAAATTAAGGTATTTTTTCAGTCTTCTAAAGGAAAAGTGTGTTTGACGCACTTGACAAATGAAACAACATAAGTCACCCTGACGACTGCTTATTTGTTTTAGAAATGTGTCATGTGGGATGTTCAGTATAACTTGTTTTGCTGTCTAAGCAGTGGAAGAGCTTGTTGGTGTGCTCCTGAAATGGGGATAGAATGGTTGTAAAACTTTCAGTGTTACAAATTTTCAATGATTTAAAAAAAAAACGGAAAAGAAAAGAAAAAACCTGCACTGTTTCTGTGCTGTGTTTAAATGTACTGTTTTTTTTCCATCTCAGATTTTTTCTCTAGTTATTGAATTTTTTAAAGGTTATTGTATGTTTGTTTCAATGTCTTACTGAAATGTGAATTTTGAGAGAATGGTCTTATGATCAAGACGCATACACGATTGTGGATCTTACAGCTGGTCAGCATTTCTTTTCCTTGTGTGTGTGTGTGTGTGTGTGTGTGTGTGTGTGTGTGTGGTGCATGAATTTGTGTGTGTGTGTGTGTGTGCATGAATTTGTGTGTGTGTGTGTGTGTGTGTATGTATGATGAATGTATTTGTGTATGTGTGCACGTGTACGTGTGTGCATATGTGCTTTCATGTGTGTGTGTTGTTTTTTTTTTGCAATTGATTTTGTGAAAAAAAGTGCTGTATCATTGGCTAAACTTTTGCTGTTCATGTAAGTGTATGCATGATTGCATACATTTGTTTTTTGCTTGTATTATTTTCTCATCTCTTTGACCTCGCTTGTTTCATATCTTTTTTTTTTTTTTTGGTTTGTACTTCCTCAGCATTGAATGTTTTCTCTCACAAAATGTTCAGTGTTTGACATTTTCTCTCACTTTTTCTTTCTTTCTTATTGTTGGTTTTTTGTTCTTTTTTTGTTTCGTTTTGTTTTTGTTTTTGTTTTTGGTTCTTTTTTGTTTGCTATTGAACGTTCTTTTAGCAGTAATGTTTACTGGGCTACCAGCTTGTGTACTGTGGTTGAAGTATGATGCATGTTGATGTGCACATTGTGTTTTGCTGTTGTTTCAAAATGTTGTGGTGATGCTGTAATAATGTGGAGAATGAGTACCGAGTGTGTATCTGAGTGCTCAACACAGGCTTTTTGATGATAATAAAGTGGCTATTTTGAAATACATGGATTGAAAGCTGTGTCATATGCCTGAATACATCACTGCATGTAAACATGTATGATTAACAGTGTGCGTTTGTGTGTGTGTGTATGAAGGATGTGTAGATTCATTCTGTGTGTGTGTGTGTGTGTGTGTGTGTGTGTGAGTGATTTTTATTTATCTTTTTTCTGAAAAGGCTCGATGCACAGGGTCTAGGACCTCTGACCTGTATTCCCCTCCAAGTCAACTCGTGTATGTATGTGTGTGTTTGTGCACATAGCCATGGATTTAGATTATTAGGTTATTTCTTTAGATTATTAGGTTATTTCTTAAGTTACACTGGATTTGTCTTCTTAAAGCTATTTAAGTCATATTCATCCATCCCTGATCTAAGAATCAAGATGGTGAGCAAATTCCAGAAAGTGACAAAAATCTTCCAAACAATTCACTCTCGAGAAAAAAAAAAAACAAACAAACCAAAAAAAAAAAACCTTTCTAAGATAGAGGTAGAACTCAGAGACATACTGACCTCAACTACCGAAACAAGGCAGCTGAGAGCAATCCTGCACCACCCTTGGGAAACTTGTGCTGTTTCAACATAGGGCGCAGACACGCACAGGGCATTCCATTAAGATGTCAAGGGACATAATTGCTCCCTAGCAGATGCTCTTGTGAAATGGCCACTGGAAGTGACATGACAGAACCTCCACGGAAGCGTTGCCCTGGGTGCACCAGTCCATTTTTCATGACTGCAGAGCCCACCGGCGAAAAAACGCCACTGTCAGGCAACTGCTGTGTGTATTCTGCAGCACCACCAGTTCTGTACCGTTGACAGGTGAAGACAGCACAACTCAAGATACGACCAAGCTTTTGCTAGGAGGTTTTAAGTGCCCTCTGAAGAGAATCCCGGGTTACAGTCTTTCCCGTTATCAACAGGACTTTCCCTACGGTTAGTGGGTCTTTCCTCAACATCACTGAACCTTTACCTAGAGTCGGCCAAAAGGCAGACATGAAAAACATACATCCGAAAGAGCAGGTGGGAACCAGAGAAGTACTGACCTCAACTGCCGAACGAGCCAGCTGGGAGCAATCCTGCAAACACCCTTGGAAGCCTTTGCTGTGTTCAGATGGCAGACAAGCACAGGGCATTCCATTAAGATGTCAAAGGACTTAACTGTTCCCCGGCAGATACCATTGTGTAATGGCCACTGGATGTGAGAGGACCTCCACGGGAATGTTTTCAACAGGTGTACCAGCCACATTCTGTGACTGCAGAGACCACCGACGAAAAACGCCACCGTTTTAGCAACTGCCATGTGCATCCAGCAGCCTAACAGAAATCTTCCAGACATTCCCCTTATCTTCTGACCTGTCACTTTCACTTGTGTAATGCACCAGTGCAATACAATGAATGTCAACAAAGCTTTGAAACTGCATGTCAAGAACCTTTCACTTGTCAAATGCACCGATGCAATACATTAAACGTCAACAATCTACTTGTCTTCTGAGCTGCCCGTTTCACTTGTGTAATGCACCAATGTCATACGTTAAATGTTAACAAAGCTTTGAAGCTACATGTCGAGAACTTTGGTTTCTAAATCAAGCTGTGTGCTATCATGATCACATTCAATAATTTTGTTTACTTTTTATTCATTGATCATTTCTATTTCTTGCTACTAATCATCATTGTTAATCTACCGTATTTATTATCATCACTATTATCATCATACTATTAAGCAATATTTTGTTAAATGCTGTACATCTATCCTCTAACCCCTCTCCCTTCCTTCTGTGTTTAGTCACTATTAATACTACAACTATTATCGTCCTATTATCACCAAAAGTGGTAGTATTCCTCCCCTTATCAATCAAATGTTTTCATCATCATCACTATCATTATTATTGTGATCAGTCTTATTATTGTCATCATTATTGTTTTTAACTCCATTGGTCCCCCTTCCGACAGCCTCATTTTCATTCACACACCCCATTTTGCGCCGAACGTGAAAAAGATAAGTGATTGTTCGTTCTTCGTTTCATTGTCCTAGATGTTGTTTGTTTTTACCTGAAGAAAACCTAAGAGGTCGAAGTGCATCGTGTGTTTTGTTCTGTCATCTGTTTGTCGGGCGGAACCAGTAACTTTTATTTTTCAAATCAAGCTGTGCCGTTTTGACTCTCTCTGTAAATGATGGTTACTGCTCTCCTTTCTCATAGTCTTTGGATCCAAAGGTAGGAGAAATGGAGCTGTTGTCCAGTAAAATATTGTGTTGTTGCAGTCATGTAGCCAGTTCACTGAACGACCATGCATCAGTGGGCCACTGTGCTCCGAGTGTTGTGAAGATTCATCAAATAATGCTGATAATGACCCTGTTGACAACAGTGAGTTTGATTTTTGGGGGTACAATTTCCTGCGTTTATGGAAAGGTACTATAAATTGTACTGATTCTAAAAAGTTGCGAACGCAAATTTTGTGATGTATCGTTTAGGTATAATCGTGTTTTGAAAAACCAGCCGTCACCGTCGTATAAACATTTGGCGAGTTCTTGTGATGATGATGATGATGACGGCCCCTGTATTTCGAATGCCACAGTGATATTCACTGTGCATGATGACACTATGAGGCCTTGGGGACTGAGTGTAACGTGCACTCTACTCAACTCATTGAATCTTACTGGCTGCTTATCTTCAGTTAGAAGAGAGTAATGCAAGTCATGGGAAAGACCACGCCTTCGTTTTTAAGCTGGATGTGGTGTGCGCTCTAAACATGGTTGTTGACCATGATCCTATGCTCTGGTGCTTTGCATGTGCTGCTGAAATTGTCCGCAGAGATAAGTTCTAACACAGTTAACTTTCAATGGAAACTTTTCAGTTAACTGCCAAGAAAATGCTGCACTATCTGTGTTCAAAATTCTTGTTAGTTTGATTTTAGATGGACCTGGGACTTCATTGAAAATAGGAATAAACACAAGAAGAAACTATGCGGAATCCCACAGCAGGCACCAGCAGTATTGACGATGTCTCAACTTTCTAATATTTAATAGCAGAAAATATGCACCAGGATTTCCTCATAAAGAAACTAGTCGTTAGCATTATAAGGAAAAAGAAATGCCAGTTCCTGTATATTTCAGGGCTGAAAGTGCACGCCAAAACCAGCAAACATCGCTCGTTGACAATTTGTACAATTTAGGACGGTCAGTGATAGGATGTTAAGCATTTTAAGTGACATTGTAATCACTAAATGCTCCAAATTTTAGAATTATGATGTGTTGTGTTTCCCGCACAACTTCAGAAAACATGCATTAACTGTTGCTTGCTATGTTTAATAACACTGATCACAATCTGAGCTCCACACTAGCCGATAACTCCTTTCATATATAATAAGCAGCTTATCAGTAGTTCAACAAAGATCTAATGCTGAATCGAGCACAGAAGTGCTGCCATTGAAAAAACGCACTTCAAGGAAGAAGGTAACTTTTATCATTTCCCACTCCATGGACGCTTGTCTCTCCTGTACAACCCGAAAAGAACTCGTAGTCCAGCCTGCACTTGGGATCTGTACACCCCCTGCAAACAGATAATCATACCAACATTCTGAACAGCACAACTGGCTAGAAACAGTAAAAACTCACGTCTAGATGCTGAGTGGAAGATGATGGGAAACGGGTTCATGGGGAGCATACCATGCCAGTAAATTAAACAGTGATCACCAAAGAGACAACAAAATTGCGGTTCTGCCACTTACGGTGGACAACCCATTCTCTCCATTACTCATTAAGCGTGTGATGCAAGTGGTGGAAGATGGCATCAATGTCTCTCAGTCCAAGCGAATAAAACGGTTATAGCTCTTGGATCAACGAATTCATGCCATAGCCAAAGAAATTCAGTGAACTTTTCCACAGTAATTTGAAGAAAGTATATTTCTGGTCATGCTGAATGTTCTTACATGAAAAGGGCAGCCTTGAGACTTCTGGGGGACTGGCTAAATGGGCGTGGTTGGACTTCAATGATTGAGTCAGTCGGAATTGTCAGGAAAGGATTGCTGATTCATTGCTAAAGGTATCTTCCTGAGAACACGATTAACACACCAGACAACTGCAGTAGCACTGTATGTTCTTCCACACAAAAGGCAATAGAACAGCAGAATATGATAGACGCTTCGACTGACGACTTTGGCGAGTGGTAAACAGCCATGGGTAAAATGTCTACCAATGTTCGCCTACTCGAGTCTTGTTCTGGATCTTAAACTGTGTGTACTCCAGTTTATCTGTTCAATCCAGCCTTCAAGTTTTGAACGGTATAGTGACGCACTGACTAGCCTCATGCCATGGTTCTTCTCCTCCCTTGATCACATTCGGTATCCATGCTGGCTGTCAATACATCCTTGAGACTTGTTTGAACTGAGACTATGGCATCCATCTGTTTGTCAAGCTTTCTGCTTCGGTGCTTTTAGAGTGACAAAACAGAATGCCCTTTTTCTATGACGATTCTGATCATGCACAGTGAAGGATGATGCGACATGGGAGGGGATGGAGGTGGCAGCAGAATTAATCAACAACCCTGGAGCTTTGAGAAGGTGGGTAAACAGCACACCTGGAAATAGTACGTTTGGTGAGCGGTATTTCGCGTCAGATGTTTCTTTCAAAGGAGAAAGTTATAGACCATATTGAACAAATTCACGTCGTTGACTGGTTGCGGTGTGTGGTTATGAACAGATGTTTATTCGTTCATGACCGACATGCACTGAAATTACTTCAGACTGAGGTGGGACGCATGTACTGCCCGTCAGGTTTTCATTGCCTTCATAATTATGGTGTTAACTCATAGCTTTGGCATGTATTAAAACAAAACATATCAGCTTACCATTCCATAAAATTAATTAAATGTTTATGATCCGGAGCATCGCTTAAATATAGCGTACATCTTTAACTTGTTACTTTTCCCTCTGTTTACACACGTACAGATTACTCTGCACAGTTGTTATCAATTTAACATTTTTTTTTTATACTTTATACATGTATGGATTACTCTACCAGTTTTATTAACTTAACAATAGCTAAAATCGTATAACATTCATGTTCTTAGTAAAGTAAAAACGGTAGAAAAAAAAAAATCGATCATGACCTAGATTTCATGAAACGGCTACGCCCAAAAAGTCAAACTAAGGTCACAAAGCTTTGCTGGCTACCACTGAATACAGCTTGGTAAGAAGTATATCCACACCAATTTCGTGCTTCTTCCCCACAAAATCAAGCCACTGCTAAAACGTGTTATTAACAAGCTCACTATAAAGCAAAGTTTAGAAAGAGAGGGTGTTAGTTACCGCCAAGGACATAGACAAAGTACAGGACAAGACAGTCTTTGTCCTGTACTTTGTTCTACATCCTTGGCGGTAACGAATACCCTGCTCTTTCTAATTTTTGCTTCATTCCTTCCCGCCCTCAGTCACTCCGTTTCAAAACTAAGCTCACTATAAATTCATTTTTTCATTGCACCTCGTTGTACACTAAAAGTGAACACACACAGGTCACAATAATCGAAGACAGCAATATCACTGGGTTTTTTTTTTTCTGATTCGGCGATACGTCCCCGTCACCACGTCTCCCCCCCCCCCAACCCCCACCCCACCCCCACCCCCACCGCCCCACCCCCTCAAAAAGTCCTGAAGAATAACTAGAAGATCTAGCAAAATAATAACAATGGAAAACTCGTCATACAATTTTTCTTCAACTAGCTCATCATGCTGCTATGCAACGACTGCTTAAAAAAAAAGAAAGAAAGGAAAACCGTAAAACACAACAACAGCAACAACCAACACCACCACTGAAGAACATGGTCGCTGATGTGCGTACACATCTCCTCCATAAAAACCGGAGTCAGCATACAAGTAATGCAATGACACACGAATTATAAGCACTTGCATTCCTGTATCCAACAGAGCTCGGTGTTACTGTGAAGAGTTCCATGCTTCGTGCACTGTGGATTCACCCTTCCGTCGGAGAGGTCTGCTTTAACCTTGAATTTCATGTTTACAGGGATCCCAGAAAGGCACTGCCTATTGTACATAGTTCACTCATCAGAGGATTTGAATGAAAACGTATTAACTTCATGTAATGATTGAGAACTGACATTAATAAAACAGCATTATTTGAATCGGAGGTCATCATTACAAGACAGGATTCTTTTTCTTCTTTTGTTCGCTTGTTTTGTGTTTGTCCTCCTTTTCCCTTGAAGTCTGGTCCATCACTCTCTGTGGATGAAGCGGGGAAAAAATCAGGCTGTCTGTGCCTGAACTAAATTCTGGAACAGGCCTAATAAACAGAAAGAAGAGATGGGGGAGGGGGGGGGGGGGGGGGGGGGGGGGCATTTGGACCTGTTGAGGGGGCGGCTGATTGGTGCCAGACGCAGATAACTCCTGGGAGTTAATCTGGGACCGTGCCAGACTGACTCCCGGGAGTTAAACTGGGAGGGGGGGGCAGGTTTCACCACGTTACACCGGGACACGGATGAAAACCGCACGAATTCATCTCCGCGTGATTCTTTAAAACGCGGCCGCTCATTAAACAAAGTATCCCAGCTCTCGGGTCAAACTGCATGTGTACAAAGAGATGCAGTAGACGACGGAACAAGCAAGCAGCAGGACCCACTGAGCCAGCACACGACAGGACATCCACCGGCAGAACTCCGGCAGTGCCGTTCAGTCCTTCACATCAAAGAGCGTCGCCTGCTGGCTGACCAGACATACGACATGCCCGCCCCCCATGAAAGGTTATCGCCAGATGCACTTCCCTGTCCCCTTATCACCGCCACAAAGAGACAGCATGCAGGTAGTCCCACCCCCCTGAAAACAATAGTGGCGAGATTTATCCCGCCCTTGTCACCCCTGGGGCTCCCGAAACGGTGGGCTTCCTGGGCCGCTATCTGTGGCGCGCTCTATTTTCTGCCTTCTCGCCCTGCCGCACTCTCTTAATTAGGGAGCTGGGATAGAGGATGGGTGGGGGTGGGATGGGTGGGGGGATATCTTCTAGGCTGTTTGGGGACCCATCCCCGGTTCAGGGAGTTCTTGGCATAAATAAAGGAAGATGACAAGCGGCAGGCTGGGCGGTGGGCTCAACCTGTTGAACTGACCCAACGGTTCTTGCCCCAGCAAGAACCAACAACATGCAGTATAGGTAATGCATACGTATTCCGTATGACGGCCAGAGGCGTCTGGGCAACAGTTCCCAGTGCACGAGGCACAAAATCGACACCTTCCAGTACGCTGTGTGTCAGGGCAGGCTTGTCACTCAGCGCTTCACATGCATTGGGCGCTCCGCATGCTCTTCTCAGTCAACACGGCATACATGTCCGCTTAAAGGTTGGCTGGAGAGGGTATTGTTCCTCATGCGACTGATCCAGCGGTGCGGATATCCCTCTTCCTTTCAGCGTGAATGCCTTTTGATCGACTGCCCAAGATTATCCTACGCCCCCCTGGAGGTGGCGAAACAACAAGAGAAAACAAAACGACAAACAGCAGCAAGCAAGCAGCAGCAGCACATAAACAACAAAACAAAAAACAACAAGAACAAGGCGTAGTAATAATAACAACAACTATAGCGAGTATAAGACGGGAAAAACCGCTAATTTTGATGAGCAGATGAGGTGTACTCTATGTGGGCATAATGGCAGGCTAGCCCCTCTGGTAAGGCCCTGTGTGTGAAGGGAACCCTGTGAACAAGCCCTGGATGTCCCCCTAGGGCCATGACCTGGGCACACAGAGCGGCCGCATCCCTACCCTAACAAGCGGTGACGTCAAGTCAAGTCAGCCCAAGTAAATCAAAAGATCTTTATTGAGGGTTTAACGAAGAAGCTTCACAGCAGAAGTCCAAGCGTGCTGGAGGGGGAAAGGGGAAGGAAGAGCTGCATTCAGAGGTGAGGTTGGTAGAATGAACCGCCCACAGGACGCCGGCTCCTCTGGGAGCATGTTCCACTCTGACAACAGTTCTGAGGGGTGAAAACGAACATTCTCATCGTCTGTAGGGACGGGGGTAGGATGGAGGTTGGTGACCGGGGGCTGGATGTGTGCCCGCCAATCCGGGGAAAACGGGGCATGCGGCATGTGTGCAGAGATCACAGGGCTGTGGACCTTCCACAAGTTCATGAGGCGTGCCCGCCGTCCCCCTGTAAGCCGTGAAGGCCCACTTCGCGCACGGTCAACATGGCTGCCTCACACTTGGGGTTCCCGTCCACACCCCACATCGCCGCTCCACCATGACAACAGCCGCCGAGCTCTCGAGATGTTTGCCCACATGAGGGTCTACCATAGGAGAAATTCATTCCGCCGTGGGCAATTTCATCGTTGTGGATGTCTGAAACGAAAAACAAGTTCAAAACACATTCTTGCACTACATTGACTGCGCCTCCTTTAAATGCGGTTAAAGGCCTGACAGAGTCTAAGAATAACGGAACGTAAAATGGCACCAACTACTACAACTCTAAGACAAGGAGTGAACGCGAACGGTCCCCCCCCCCCCCCCCCCCCCCCCCCTCCCTATCTTATCTCCCTCCCCCCTAAGACCACCAGTGGGGGACTAAGGCCATCACTGTGACCAGGACTTGACCAGGCTGGCAGCTCTGTATGACCACACACCTCTATGACCTCTATACTTCCTCTACGGCACAGTACAGGACCTCTTTACTCCTTACGGCACAGTACAGGACTCTCTATACTCCTTACGGCACAGTACAGGACCTCTTACTCCTCTACGGCACAGTACAGGACCTCTTTACTCCTCTATGGCACAGTAGAGGACCTCTATATACTAGTATGGCACCTAAGGACCTCTATACTCCTCTATGGCACAGTACCTGACCTATATACTCTCTATATGGCACAGTCTCTTACTCCTCTAACTAACTTGACTATACGGCACAGTAGATGGACCTCTATACTCCTCTTATGGCACAGTACAGGACCTCCATACTCTGTACCGCACAGTAACAGGGACCTCTATACTCCTCTACGGCACAGTAGATGACCTCTATATACTACGGCACATTGAGATGGACTCTACGGCACGTAGACTGACAGTCTATACTACTCTACGGACACAGTAGATGACCTCCATACTCCTCTATAGCAGTGATTACCTCCCGTGAGCTCCCAGCTACAGCGGTCATTTGCCAGCAACCTGGAAAAAAGAGAGAAACGAAACGGGGGAGGTAAGGGGGGAGGGAGGGAGAGGAGGGCTTCATTTGTCACCAGTACAGACCATGGGCTGACAGGCCGCAGACACGAGTTGAGGCAGGCGGGAGGTGGGGGGTGGGGGAATGAAGGATGCCGGATTAATTGGAACGTGTACTTAGCAGTGCTAAGTAAGCAGGTTTGGGAGAGGGTGAAGGGGGGGAAGGACTGGTGGATGAGGGTGAAGGGTGGAGGACTGGGTGGGAGAGGGTGAAGGGGGGGGGGGGGGAAGGACTGGTGGGAGAGGGGGTGAAGGGGGGGAAAGGACTGGTGGATGAGGTGTGAAGGGGTGGAAGAGACTGGTGGGAGAGGGTGAAGGGGGGTGGAGGACTGGTGGGAGAGGGTGAAGGGGGGGGGACTGGTGGGAAAGGGTGGTTCGAGGGGGGGGTGGTGGTGGAGCAGGGACTGGTGGGAGAGGGGCTGAAGGGGGGGGGGGACAGGACTGGTGGGAGAGGAGGGTGAAGGGGTGGGAGGAATGGTGGGGAGAGGTGAATGGAGGGGGTGGACTGGTCTGGCGGGAGAGTGTGCACGGGGAGCGAAGGAGATTGGAGGGAGAGAGAGAAAAATGATGAATGATGAAGCGGAATGCGACAGGAGAGAGAGAGAGAGACTCAAGACTCAAATGATTTATTCATTTATGAATAAATCATTTGAGTCTGAGAGAGAGAGAGGAGAGTAGAGAGAGAGAGCGGAGAGGAGAGAGCTCTGCGCTATTGTGTGCAGATTTCAAAACCGGTTTTTTTAGGCGGATGGAACACTTGATAATAAAATAATAATTCGTTTAAAAAGAACATGCTGACACGACCCGTGTTAAGCGAGGGAAGTGCTAGGTTAAGTTGCATGACGTCTCCTCCCGTTGCAGACAGGTGACGATCTGTTGGTGGACCGGTTAAGACAACACAACTCTCGAAAGCTAACTTTGAATGTGAGGCTGCTTAGTAAAAAAACTGGTGAATAAGAAACATTCTATCTACGTATTTCTTCCATGTCATAGTATCACAGTTCATCGTAATTTTATCAATTATCAAGGATTATTATCACATTGTTGTATTTTTAGTACAACTTGATGAAACCCTGGTTTTTTGGATTCCCTCTGTCCATTTCAACGAATGATGCCTGGACATTTCAGCTCTTATGTTTTCCTGCATAACATACGGGACTAAAGTAACGGTTAATTACCCCCCCCCCCCCCCTCCCTCATCCCCATATAAAACACCTAAAAATAAACCATGCCCTGAGGCGTGGCTGCACGCGCATGGTTTTTATCATGCCATAGGTCAGTTTTTAAATCAGTGTATAAGTCCAGGTTTTAATTAATGTCTTCGGTTCAAAGAGTTAATTAATGTATAAGTTCAAGGTTCATTTATGTATAGGGGTCAAGGATTTCCAGGGCGACGTCTTGTCTGAGGTACTTCTCTCGCCTGTTTCGTGACTAATTTGCTTGTATTTACGGATTTATCGCCCCTACCATTGCAGCATCCTGGTATGGTTGTGGAAATGTTTTGCGATACTGGGAATCTACATACGTTTTTTAAGCGATGCAGGAACCAAACCAAAGTGCACATTGCTGTTTGTTTCATTTGAAATCTTTGAGGATGCTTCATGCACACAACACGTTAAACGACGGACTTATCAGCAGCCCAATTGCCAGGCTGGTTACACAGACTCCAATGAAACCATATAAAACTCGGGCCATATGTATCAGTTATCAAATACTGACAACGGAGATGACAAACACCAGATGTGTAGTAACGCGATTGACAGCTTCTTCACCAAAAACTCACTGCATCTGCAATACAAACAAAATAATAGATTGTTTCAGAAATGGAGATCCAAAAAACAGTCCCTTTCTAATTAGGTACAGCGACAGTTTGTCTTGGCACCAAAATGAAATCATGTCTCTGATTCTCTTCTCTCTCCTCTCCTCTCCTCTCTCTCCTCTCTCTATCTCTCCTCTCTCTCTAACAACACACACAGCACAACATCACACTCACTCACTCACACACACCACACAACACACACCACCCCACAAACACACACACACACGTTCTAGCGGCGCACGGCACGACACACACACACACTACACACACCACAAACACACACCACACACAACACACACACACACACACACACAAAAGATTCAAAGATTTAATCCTGTAACCCTTTTGGGCAAGTTGATGGGACTTGAAAACAAATGAACAAATGTAAACGAAACACATCAAACACACTCAAAAATTTTCCCGATAATTAAACACACTGGATATAATGTTACACAACTTTACTAAGTTTTAAAAAACCTTCGCTAAGTTTAGTAACACTTTTTTTTTTACCACAGAGCACACGACCAATAGTTAAATACGGACTTTATACATGTTCAATTGTTTTGGTATAACTTATTTCTAATGTCATCATATTTGGTGCATTTCATTACAAAATGAAATTCGTCGCCAAGGTCATTCTGGTCGCAGTCCTGACCAAAAATCGTTTTCATCATGAGGTATTCAAAATCGTCTGCCAGTTTTCGATCATGAGTTTATGATTCACCACAGAAAAGGAACCGAATAGTGGGTATATAATAAACATCAGCAAACATTTCAATATATTTTCACAGGCAAAACTCGTTTTAAAATTCCTATAAAAACAACACTTAGCTACTAATTCACTCGCGTTTTCCCATGCACGTATGTAAACATCTTCTAATGAATTACGAACATTTCGCAACAGGTACATGTGAACAGACGAAAAACTTTGGTGTCTCCCCACAAAAGTGCGAATCCTGTTTCGATTAAGGATGTTCCGTATAACACATCACCAGCTTAGATGTAAAACCCTGATTTCGTATATAATCATTAATCCTGATACAATCTAGTATGAATATTTTGTCGTTTGTGGGTGTGGGCAGAAGGCCCACGGAAAGTCCGTGAAAATGTGGGGGGGAAGTAAAAGGATACAGACTTTTACATTCCGTGCATTTTATTACGTGACTGAAACAGGATACATCATAGTTCTCCATTATATTAGTTCTGTTTANTGATACAATCTAGATGAATATTTGTTCGTTTGTGGTGAAAGTAAGGATGACCAGAATTTTATCATTCGTGCATATACTTGAACTGAAACAGGATACATTCCTAGTTCTCCATATATTAGTTCTGTTTTAGTAGAACGATTTAAATGAAAAAGATGCTTAAAAAATTTAAGCTGAAAACTTTCCATTAGCTTTAAATCACTATATCCCAAATTTCACAGCCATATAAAAGTACAGGCAGAACCATTGACTGGTATAAGTCCAGTACAATGTTTATAGGCAAATTTTGAAATCTTGCCATCTTTAGCAAAAAGAAAATTGCACATTGCGCTTGGTCATACAAATACTTCTTACATTTATAAAAATTTCCTGTTCTGCTAAAGATTATACCTAAATATTTGAAAGTGTGTACTATTTCTATGGATGTTTTTGAACTTTTTTTTTCGGATTTTTCTAGTCCCTACACCCTTTGTTTTTGCTACATTAACATTAAGCTTCCATGCGGTACAGTACTCGCTTAATACATCAAGAGCATGCTGTAAACCACAAAAAGAATCTGCAATAACAACAAATATCATCAGCGTATAAAAGTAAAAGTAAACTAATGTAACTTAATAAATCTGAGTCAGGGATATTTAAATCAATATTCAAGAAAGCACAGTTACGATCTCTGTGAGATAAAGTTCAAGATCATTCAAATACAATGAAAATAGCAAGGTGAAAGATTTTCACCTTGACGAACACCTCTAAAACTGCCAAAATATTCAGATTGACTCCCATTCATAAATATACAAGATTTTATTTGCTGATACATATTCGTGATTACTTGCAAAATCTTTCCATTTACGCCTTCTTTGATAAGCTTTTGCCATAATCCCTGCCTCCAAACTGAATCGAACGCTTTTGTGAAATCAACAAAAACACAAAACAATTGCTTCTTACGACTATTGAAAATATCAATTACTTTTTAAAACAAATATATGATCTGTTGTGGAATGATTTCGTCTAAAGCCAGCTTGATTTTCCGAAAGTGTGTTGTTATTCTCAATAAAATCTGTCAAACGGTTATTCAAAATTGTTGTGAACAGTTTTCCAACACAACTCAGAAGTGTTATACCCCTATAATTGTTACAGTCCAATTTACTACCTTTTCTTTTGTATATTGGCAGAATAAGTCCAGTTAACCATTCTTCTGGTATGGTCCCCCTGTATCAAGAACTTTATTGAAAAGTTTACAATAACTTGTTTTGAGAACTGGAATGCTTTGTTTTATATATTCATTTCGTATTTTATCTATCCCACAAGCCTTTCCATTCTTAAGTTGCTGTACAGCTTTTTCAACGTCTTCGTCATTTATTGGTGCATTTAAAAATTCAAGATCATGTTGCAAGTCACAGTCAATATCCCTTTCATTCTCAACACTATCTCTGTTGAACATTCAATGATTTAAAATGTAAGAAAAGATCATCCATACTAAAGGGGCATTCATTTCTATTTCTGACTTTAATATATTCCCAATATTCTCTTGGTCTATTAGCTTTTAGTCTACGAATCTTCTTATGCCAATGCTTTGTGTAAATTCTATACGATTTTCTGAGAACTTTTTTTTGTATCCTTACTGCTAATTTCAACCTCTCTACGGTTGGGACTAGTATCATTTAATTTAGTTCTATGTTTGGCTGTAAAAATACTTTTTTCTATGTTCCCTGCATGTGGCATCAAACCATGGCTTATTTTCGTTACTTTTGTTTGGCTTTTGCTTTGTACCTTTTGATACATGTTTGACTTCTCCCAGTGTGTCTTTAGCTGTTTCTAACAGAATTTGCGATAACAATGTATAGGCATCGGCAACAGAAGCGTTTTTCATTATCAAGTATATTGTTTAATTCCTCTATGTTTTTAGTAAGTAAGTTTTCTTTAAACACCTCACCTCTAGATGGATCCCACTTCTTAATATTTGCATAAAACAAAGGTCTTCCTGTTTCAGGACATCTAACACTTCTAGTATTTTCACTGAAAATTGAACTTTGAGTAAAAGCATTGTTTGGCGTTCTCCGCGAAATGCTGAGAGATAAAAGAATTGGACTGTGAACATCTGAAAGCATGGCGTCAAAGGGATCAACACTAAAGTCAGCAATATGTGTGAACAAATAAGATGAACCCAGCATATATAATCATCACAGTACATCCACTACTAGTGCATCGACCAATACCTGCGTCTCTGCCAACTCTCCCATTAAATATAAACAAATTTTGTGATTTGCAAAAATCAATAAGTCGATAGCCATAGTTATTAGGTCGACGTACATCCTGGGAACACCTCGCAATAGGGATTTCAAGATCTTCAATACACAGGTGAAAACTATCAGCAATAATGTCATTGATTTGTATCAAACTTCAGGAAGTCAGGCAAACATTTAGTATAAGCATTAAAATCTCCCATAAGAAGTACATGGCAGTTAGAATCATGACATGTAAGACTAGATTCCAAATCATCAAAACAGTTAACTGAACCATAAGCAGTTCCCTCTGGAGGAATATAAACTGAACCGACAAGCAGATCTTTGTCATAACCTGTCAGCAGTTTGTTGATTTTTAACCACAAAACACAGTCACTATCACCATTGGCTTCAGGTTCCAATAACTGAATAAAATCTTCATATATTTTTTTTTTTATAGGCAATCGCTATGCCACCGGATCTCTGATACGAAAGATATTTTCGACTAAACAAAGCAATAGAGTAACCAAGATCACTAAAGCAGTCCACTAAATAGTCAGAGTCTTGTGCATCAGTTCTACTTTCGGTGAATGTTAATATGTCAAACTGGGAAATATAGTTCGTAAATTCTTTAAACTGCAAACGACTTCTTAGTCCACAAACATTCAGGGACAGGAAAGACAATCTACATTTAGAATCAGAAAAACTTGAAGCACAATTCAAACTAGCAACACTGTCAATGCTTGAATACGGATGTACATCACCGCGTCCTCCAGCAGACCCCTATGGCTCACAGACAAGGAGGTGCTGCAGCCCAAGGAACTTGAAATCCACGTCGACGCCCAACTTGAAGAGGTCGTCAGGGCTGTCCACCATCACAACTTGCGCCCTCTCCTGACGAGGAATCTTCTTCAGCTCACACCGAAGTCTGCCATCAGGAGTGGTATATACTCTGTCCACTTTGTCGGACTTCTTCACCAATTGAAGAAGCCTGCTGCGAAGGACTGTCAAGTCGTCGTTGAGATAGACTCGCTTGTATTTTTGTATCTTATGCAGCTCCTTCTTCTTTCTCATGACCTCACCTTTCACACGTCGAGAAAGAAACTTTACAAGCACATGCCTGCACCTGCCACTAATCTTCTTCCCGTTCCTGTGCACATACACATACACACACACATTAAGTTCAAGTTTCAATTTTAACTAATCCTCTCTTTTTTTCTCAGGGAGATTAACATTTTTCATGTGATCTGACATTTTACGCAAAAGAAAGTTCCAGTGCATTTTTAGAAAATATATTTTAAAGGGTTGTGTGACTGCGATGTTTATTGCATTTTTGTTATTGACCTGTGAGTTGACTTCAACATGGCGACAGCCCTGATATGGCCTATTGCGATCGGCTGAGCTATAAGCAACATTGCCCTACATTACATAGTCCTAAGTAAGGCATCGAGACTAAGAGATGAATAACGTTTGATCAACATCTCTTTACAAAACAACACAAATCAAAACAGCATATTTGCAGGATCTGTCAGGAGTCTTCTTCTCGGTTCAATAAGAGCTATTCTTGGCAGTAGGCATGTGAATTCTTCGGCTCACCGATCGAGAAACCCGATTTGCAGGCTGTTCATTCCTGGAGAGGCTGAGGCGAGAGTAGGGTTAACCTGCAAATGCAAATTTTCAGCTAGGGAATTCTTTAAACAGGAGAATCAGTCTGGGTTAAAACATAAACTTAGATAACAGTATGATTTTAGGAAGCGATTATACACACGCGCGCGCCCGCGCGCGCGCAAACGCACTCGCACACGCACGCACGCACGCTGCAGGTACACGCGTACGTACCCACGCATGCATGCAGTCACACACAAACACAGAAGTATTCAAACAAACAAAAACACACAGCATGCACTCACAGATATACAGGATGCTCGCATGCACACATATACGCAGGCCCGTTTCCTTCTCCCCACCCCTTCCTCTCTCCTCCTCTTCCTCTCTCTATCTCTCTCTCTCTCTCTCTCTCTCCCTCTCTCTCTCTCTCTCTCTCTCTCTCTTCTCTCTCTCCCTCCCTCCCTCCCTCTCTCTCTCTCTCTTTCTCTCTCTCAATTTCTATGTTTCTGTATCTCTGTTTCGTTTCTCTGTATCTCCCTGTCTGTCTGTCTGTCTTTCTGTCTGTCTGTCTGTCTCTGTCTGTCTGTCTGTCTCTCTCTCTCTCTTCTCTCTCTCTCTCTCTCTCTCTCTCTCTCTCTCTCTCTCTCTCATATCAAGCATACGGGCGTGCCTTCGGGCGTAAATGACTCTGTGTGTGTGTGGGGGGGGGGGGGGGGGGGGGGGGGGGGCGTGCGTGCGTGCGTGCGTGCGTGCGTGCGTGTGTGTGTGTGCGTGTGTGTGTGTGTGTGTGTGTGTGTGTGTGTGTGTGTGTGTGTGTGTGTGTAAGCCTGGCCAGGTAAGAAGCCCTTTTAAGTATAATAACTTGAGATCAGTTAGTATTGATCTCTTATGTTTTGATTATTTCTTTATGTGACTTTGGATTTCTCACAAGTAATTATAAGTAGCGTAGAAATTGTATTTCTTGTTCTGGTTTGTTAGGAAAAGAAGGAATGCGTGACATCCCATTCCCAGAGAGAGGTGAATGATTGGTGGGTGCATAAGTGCACATATGCGTGTATGAGTTGAAAGATAACCTTGGTATGTTAAGCCTAACTAATACATGAACTTAGTGCTAGAGTAGTACAAGGGTGACGCGTCCACTAAAGACATGTATAATAAACTCTCTTTCTGATTATATTCTTGAGGTCCTTGAGTGTTAAAATACTGACTTGTATGTAGGGTGGTTGTATTAATCAATATATCTTTCACTGAAAACGAGAACAAAGCTCTAGCTTGAAGCCTCACAAAAGCTGTGGTTTAAGATGAAGGCTCCTTTGTGTTAGGAACACTGCCATTGGTTTGTGTGCTCATAGCAGTCGACAGATCAGCTGTGTAAGGGTTTTTACTGGATTTTATAGGTGTAGCTGTTTTAGTGGTGCTAAAACGAGAAAAAAAATGACTTAAGAAAAATTTACCTCCTTAGACAAACTTGTAAGTTTGGCGGAAGAAATGGGATACACAGGAAATGAACTCTGTAAGTTCATTGAAACTAAGCAAAAGTCTGAAAGAGATGAAAGGGTTGAGAAGGAAGTTCGAAAACGAACGTATAGAGGCAGACAGTGCAGCTACCAGGGCAAGAGCAGAAGTGGAATAATATGCTTTCGCCAAACAAACAGTTGGAAAGATTAAATCCGAAAATCGTCGAGAAACAGACACCAGTTGTGTGTCAGTGTTAGCACAGGTTGAGTTATGCACCTAGGCCTAAACTCCCACTTTTTTCAGACAAGAACCTGATTCGATCGATGCCAACATCAGTCGCGTTGAGTTATTGGCCGAGCATGAAGGCTTGTACGAGGCTGACTGGTCAATTAACTTGTGTGTCTTGACAGGTCATGCGTTACACACCATTTCTACCCTACCTAAAGCTGAACCAAGGGCTTTTGACAAGGTAAAACAAGTAGTACTAGGGTTATGATTTAACTGAAGAAGGTTTCAAACGTAAGGTTTGCGGAGCGAAAATCGAATCAGGTGAGATGTACACACAGTTTGGAGTGAGTCTGGACCACTCCTTGAACAAGTGGGTAGAGCTTAGTGAGGTGGACTGTGGTTTCCAAGGTCTCAAGGCTCTGTTGATGAAGAAACAGATACTTGATTGGTGTGGGCCTGGCCTTACAATACACATCAATGAATACAATTTAACAACAACAGCTGAAGTACTGGAGGTGGCACAGAATCACTGTGAAGCAAGGCGCGACTCGCCACAAGAAAGAAGGCCTGGAGGCAAATCCGGAGGGTAACAGGCCAAGACATTCCTCACAGAATGGGTCGGGACTACATGCCCATAGGCCCATAGCATCACGTGAGCAAACAAAGGTGAAGGCCAACAGCCACGTGGTTAACCTTGTAGACGTGCATACCTGTTTCCAGCGCAACATTGAACACTTGGCTAGGGACTATATTCAAGTCACAGAAAGCAGCTGCAATGCGGGTGAGACAAAGAGAAAGGCAGGTAGAAAAGGTAGAAAAAGATGACAGTGTCATTTTGCCAGCTACTATTCAATCGGACAGTATCATTTTATCTGGATTGTGCTGTGTGTTCACAGATTCAGGAGATAAATGGACATACACAAGGCAGAGTGAGGGAAAATGTGGTTAGTGTCATTAGGGACTCTGTATGCACAGCTGTAATGGGGAAATAATCCCTGGTCAAGGACGGATAATTTGCAGGTGTCATGTACACCATATTTAGTGCACATATTTGAAAAAAAAAAGCTACTTTAGACTCTACTTCAATGGGTGGTGAGTAAACGTAGAATTAACACAAGTAAGTGTTTCCTCATGTTAAAAAAAGTTCCAAATGCAGACTAAGGTAAAACTATGTGGAAGGTGTTAATGCTTCCACTCACACTCCCTGAGAGGGTCAGTGATTCAAATGATAATAATAATGATAATAATAATGTTAATTTTTATAGCGCCTATTCTCTAAAGATTAGGGCTCTAAGCACTTTACATACAAAATAATAAACACTCTCGTTTACAAAATGGTCTGCCTACCTGGGTAGTGCTGACTGAAGAGCTGCCTGCCGGCTCATACACGGAACCTCCGTTTGGAGTCTCATTCGAAGGACTGTATGGGGAATGGAGTCAGAACCAATGTTAACTCCCAGGGAAAAATCCCCCTGTACCGAAATTCGAACCCACAGCCTCATAATCACGAGTCCGGCGCTCTACAACTGAGCTATTCTGGCCCCCAGATAACAAGTAAGCTTGCCTGATAGGTTTTAGCATATCTCGCTGGAAGTGTAATGCAAGTAAAAACATGATTTAGGCTTGACTGTAAGATAAACATGATTTTTGCTTGGATAGGATAACATTGTTCACTGGCTGTTGCTGTACTAGCTGACTAAGAGAGTAGTCATGTCAGCAGAGGTGTGTGTGTGTGTGTGTGTGTGTGTGTGTGTGTGTGTGTGTGTGTGTGTGAGAGAGAGAGAGAGAGAGAGAGAGAGAGAGAGAGAGAGAGAGAGAGAGAGAGAGAGGAGAAGTGGCCTCAACTGTGCTGAGATTTCATTGGGGCTATGTTTCAGAGGTGCCATGTGGTAGTTATCCTCACCTGATTAGAAACAAAATCAGTTGTAAATTAAGGCATTTAATTGCCAGTGTAGGCCTAAATGGGAAAGGAAGCAGGTAAGTATAAACAATACATAGATAACCTGGTGATTGTTTTGAAGCACCAAGAAGTGAGTGAAAAGAAATAGTATCTGCATGTTGAAAATGATTATTAACAAAAAATTCAGTTTTGCGTCTGTTGAAGGGATTTTTTTTTTCTCCTTTAAAAAGTAGTTTGTTCTCCTAAGTCCCTTATGTGATAAAAATAATAATGATTGAACTGGTGTCAGACAGTGGAAGTCTAGTTGATAGAAGAAAACGAATGAAACAGATAGTAGGTGACCGAGGTCTCAGTTAGTTTGGGATGATTTGAGAGTAGACTACTTATTTGTGACCTTGAAGGGCAATATTGGTTATTTGGAAATAGTATGGTCTAGTGGCCAAGTTGAAGGCAATGTTTTTTGTGTGGCCTTGTTGGCCTGAGCT
>JADBJO010000616.1:81366-83866 GCA_016801955.1 Conus betulinus | reverse complement strand
CAACACTAACTAACTAGCCTATCCTGTTCGCCTGTGTGCGATTTGGCCGTACCATTCCGCCTGTGTGCGGTAGCCTACATGCGGTTTAGGGCCTAACCCAGCTGATCATGGCCAGTCATGCTGGAGCACAAGACCAAGAGGAGGTCACAACTATTCATAAGGAGTCGAGAGACTTGATGCACGCACCAGTCGAATTAATGACAGATTTCTAGACTGGAAGAGGCTATTCATAAACTGTTGACCGCCAACAACTCGGACGAAGACGCCGCCATATCCCAGGCATCGCGTGGCACTAGCCTAAGAGACGGTGCCGTTCTCTCTCTGATGAGAAGGGACAAGAAACTGGGTCAGGTCCGACTGTCACGAGCACATGCGCACGAAAGGTAAACAGCTGGTTAAGAAAATTGCTAATGCCACTCTGAGCGATGGGGGACTCTGATTCTTCGTCAGATGGAGAAATCTATGATGATGCTGGAGATACTATTTCCCTTGAATGTCAAGATGATGACTTGTTGAGGGAGATAGAACAAGGCTTGGACAAGAAAGGGAAAACAGCTGACCAAGTGGCTGACTCAATGGCTGAGATCATCAATAAAAGATTTTGCACAAGGGCTTTATGACTCAAAACTTAAAGAAAGGTTAATAAACATCAACGCTCAGACAACTGCCCCAAGCTTCAGGAGCCGAAAGTAAATACAGAAATCTGGAAGGATTTACCAGCCACTGTCAAACAGGCTGAGGTTAGGATGGCTTCAGTGCAGAGAGCCATTGTCAAAGCCACAGTGGCACTTGCACAAAGCACTCAGGCTATACTCATAGCATATAGCAAGAAAAAGTTGATTGTGCAGACATCAAAGCCTCTGTCATTAATCAGAACGCTGATACTCTGGCCTTGTGGGTCATGCATGTGACGAGCTGTCCGTAAACGCAGACAGGCCTTGCGCCCCCATCTCCCCAGACAGCTGACAGGGTTGTGCAGTGAGTGTCCCATTTACTGGTCAGCTCTTTAGAGACAATCTGACTGCTTCCATCAAGGAGATCAAAGAACTGGACAGACTGTCACATGGTGCAGGACCAAGTCGTTATCAGTCCATTATGACAACAGACAATGCAACAGACCATGACAGAAAGCCAACAACAAAAGAAAAACATCCTTCTTTAGGCCAGAGACAACAACTCTACAACCATCAAAAGAAGTTCCAGGGGAACAGAAACGCAGGACAGTTCTGCCGGAAGAAAGCCTAGAGTCTGTGTCACTCTTGAGTGGCCAGGTGAGACACACTGTCCTTCTTCGTCTGCTGGATGAAATGAGACAGGCTTTTTTTTTTCAAGGTGCTTTCACAATATGTTGATAAATCGGAAAATTGGACAAAAGACCCTGAAATTGTAGAGACAGTACAAGGCGTGAGCCTTCAGTTTGACAGTGACATTGGCCAAATCAGACAGGATTACACTTTCCAGCTTGAGTTAAATGCATAAGAAAAGAACGTTATTGACAAAGAAATACAGAAACGTAGCCAAAAAAGGTGTGATTTCAAAGTGTTAGGCTGAAACAGAGCAGTTTGTGTCACTGGCTTTTGTTCTTCCAAAGAAAAGATGGAACTCATATTCAGAGTTTAATTAAAGAGACTAAATGAAGATATCGTTTATTATCACTTCAAAATGAAACCCTTGTACACTGCACTAACACTAGTGACTCCAAACTACTTCATGGCTTCAACTGACTTGAAGATGCATGCTACTCAGTATCAGTCAAAGAGGAACACAGGAGATTCCATAGATTTGACTGGAATGGACAGCTTTGGCAGTTTAACTGTCTGCCTAATGGACTGGCACTTGCACCACTTAGATTCATCAAGCTGTTTAAAACCTGTTTGCCACCTTGAGAGGGGAAGGCCATCTTTCCCCAGTATTTCTGGATGATTCCCTTTTTGCTTGCAGTGATGAGAATGTCACGCACCTCTAATGTATTTAACACAGTGAAACTTCTGAGGTTTCTGGTATTTATTATACATCTCCAAAAATCAGCACTAGAATCCACACGCTGCATACAGTATCTGGGAGTTATCATTGACTCTGAGTCGATGACAGTAACTTTAACACCTGAGAGAGTAGCAGACATGGTTTCTTCTTGCCTGTCAGCTGTCCAGAAAGATACAGTGAGGATCAAGGAAGTGGTGAGAGTGATTGGGAGGATAGTGGCTTCCTTTCCAGCAGGGACATATAGGCCACTTCATTACAGACAGCTGAAGAAAGAGAAAAGACAGCACTAGTGCTGAATGCAGCGTATTTTAACAGACATATGGCACTGTCGCCTCTTGCCAAAAAGAGAACTGAATTGGTGGGTCAACAACATTGAGACTGCTACTGCTTATAATGTTATTCACCAAACAGAGCCTGATGTCACCCTGACGTTGGATGCATCAAAAACTGGATGGGGTTGTGCATGTGAACAGTCAAAATCTGGGGGAGAATGGCTGCCAAAAGAAAAAGAATTTAA
>JADBJO010000616.1:63866-66366 GCA_016801955.1 Conus betulinus | reverse complement strand
GTTGTTGTTGTTGTTGTTGTTGTTGTGTTGTTGTTGTTGTTTGTTGTTTGTTTGTTTGTGTCACACTGATACAAATGCACGCAGGCACTCATGATAGCATTTACCGCGTGCGCACGCAATCGCTCCAGACAACCAGAAGACGCAACTATACTGTCCTTTTCTTCTCCCCCTCCTTACTGGGAGACAATTTACTGAACAATGATCAGCTACACAATCCCAAAATGATGCTTGATCAATACACGATATTCTTTTACAATTTCTTCATTCAGTCACTCTTCCTAGAGGAGGGACAGACATTCCACGTATCATTTAGTTAGAATCAATTTTCTATCGGTGATCCTCCTCTCCTTCCCAATGGGGAGACAATCCACACAACGTGAATTCATGGGCAACATCTTTTCAATGATTCTCTCCTTTCCAGCGGAGAGACAATTCACCAGCTTCCCAAAACAATGAGATGGCTTGCAATTCAGGAAAATGTCCAAGACACAACCCAGGGGAACAATAAGTGATCATGATAGACCAGCACGACGTTCGTTCAACTCATGATCTTCTTCCACGACTGCTGCAGTCACTGCCCACTTCTTGTCGAAATTCTCCAGCCACTGGAGATAGGCGGGTGCTGCCTCAGCTACTCTGGGAACTCTCTCTGGTTTCGTTACCTTAAGACATCTAGTGCTGCCACAGCACTGGGGGCCTGAAACACAAATGAAGTTCGTGTAAGTAATCTATTTAAATTAGAAGTTCTTTCTTTTCTATAGTTTATCCCTTGTGTTCTTTTCTCCCCATCTGTCTATACTTTCCTCCCCATCTGTCTATACTTTTCTCCCCATCTGTCTATACTTTTCTCCCCACCTGTCTATACTTTCCTCCCCATCTGTCTATACTTTTCTCCCCATCTGTCTATACTGGTTATTGCAGGTCACAGGCGCGTTTCCCGTCCGCTCAAAGCCACCTGTCTGGTCAACGTCTCCAGGCCATCTCATGGCTATTCCTTTTTTTTTTCTTCCTTCACTCCTCCTTAGTACGTATTCAGTGATCGCTACACATTACCACTTCGGTTACTTTTGCCCAATGGTCAATCTTCACCCATCTCACTGAGTGATTCACCAATGGTCAACCTTCGTCCATTTCACTGAGTGATTCTCACAGCTATTAGGGACACTGTCCACACTGGTTAGGCCACGTGAATTTATCTCCTTTAACCCATTCCTTTTTCTATCACGTAGGAAAATGATTCATATCAAACAAGTCTACATGTGATGGAACCTCACATGTTTCCATGTGAAGCTACGTCACATGACAGTTTTGTTTGTTTGTTGTTTTACAAGAGCTAATTATGCAAAACTCGTGTGATTGATCACAAGGGTGATGAAAGTAGAGCGCAGAATGAACGTACGAGTAAACATTATTTTAAAAAGGAAGAAACTCAAAGTCACACGTGCATTTGTCCTCCACATGGGGAATGGAATGTAAAATGCCGCACATGGGGAATGGAATGTAAAATGCAGCACATGGGGAATGGAATGTAAAATGCCGCACATGGGGAATGGAATGTAAAATGCCGCACATGGGGAAAGGAATGTAAAATGCCGCACATGGGGAAAGAAATGTAAAATGCCGCACATGGGGAAAGGAATGTAAAATGCCGCACATGGGGAATGGAGTGTAAAAGGCCGCACCTGGGGAATGGAATGTAAAATGCCGCACATGGGGAATGGAATGTAAAATGCCGCACATGGGGAATGGAATTGTAAAATGCCGCACATGGGGAATGGAGTGTAAAATGCCGCACCTGGGAATGGAATGTAAAATGCCGCACCTGGGGAATGGAATGTAAAATGCCGCATATGGGGAATGGAATGTAAAATGCCGCACCTGGGAAATGGAATGTAAAATGCCGCACATGGGGAATGGAATGTAAAATGCCGCACCTGGGAATGGAATGTAAAATGCCGCATATGGGGAATGGAATGTAAAAGGCCGCACATGGGGAATGGAATGTAAAATGCCGTATATGGGGAACGGAATGTAAAATGCCGCACATGGGAAACGGAATGCAAAATGCCGCACATGGGGAATGGAATGTAAAATGCCGCACATGGGAAACGGAATGCAAAATGCCGCACATGGGGAATGGAATGTAAAATGCTGCACCTTAGGAATGGAATGTAAAATGCCGCACCTGGGGAATGGAATGTAAAATGCCGCACATGGGGAATGGAGTGTAAAATGCCGCACATGGGGAATGGAATGTAAAATGCCGCACCTGGGGAATGGAATTCAAAATGCCGCATATGGGGAATGGAATGTAAAATGCCGCATAGGGGGAATGGAATGTAAAATGCAGCACATGGGAAATGGAATGTAAAATGCCGCACCTGGGGAATGGAATGTAAAATACCGCACAATCAAAGACTGCGAACCAGGGGAATGTCTGGCTTAGCCAGATCATAAGTAAGGTTATATCCAACTACCCCCCCCCCCCCTCCCCTCCCCC
>JADBJO010000616.1:53866-58866 GCA_016801955.1 Conus betulinus | reverse complement strand
AGTAATAATAATAATAATAATAATAATAACAATAACAATAATAATGATGATGATGATGATGATGATGATGATGATGATGATGATGATGATGAAACACTACTACTACTACAATAATATTGATAATAATGGTAATGATAATAAAACCGACAACAACAACAACAATGATAATGATAGTAATTCTTATTCTCTTTCTACTTCTTATGATTATAGTGATGATGATGATGATGATGATGATGATGATGATGATGATGACTGTTGTTGTTGTTGTTGTTGTTGTTGGTGGTGGTGGTGGTGGTGGTGGTGGTGGTATTCATTATTCATCCATTTTCGCTGTCACACGCACACGCACAATTACGCGCGTGCGTGTACGCGGACGCACACACACAAACACGCGCGCGCGCACGTACACACACCAAGTCACACATAGTCTATGTCTAAAACATTTCTTGTGTAAACCAATGAAAAAAGAAAATCAAAGAAAGAGAAAGGGGAATGAAACCAAAAGGAAAGAAAGGTAACGCCATGTTGTAATGGACTTTTTCCCTCTTTCCTTGCTTCTACTATTTTCAAATTGTAAAACAAGAAGAAGCAGAACTACAACGACAACAGCAGCAACAACAATAGCAACAAAATGCTAAGCGCTTGTCTGGTTCTCTGTCGTGACACAGTTTCACTCAAAAGCGTTTAGAGGGCAGACCCTCACGCACTGAAAGGTGTGGAGAAGGTGGAGAAATTAGCCAGGCAGACGGACTGACCATGACACCAGGGGGTCTTTAGACACTAAGTGGTAGATGTCCAGTCACCTGACAACAAAGTTTTCTAGATATTAAAACTGGTGAACAATCAAAAAAAATCAAACTCAGCTCGTGTAAACAGAACATTATTTCCTAATTATGATGAAAATACTACCGCCACCGCCGCCACCACCACCGCCACCACCTCCATCGCACGAACAACAACAACAACAAAACGGCATCTCTGATGGTGTTCCACCTTGCTGTGGCATCCTGTTCTGGCAAGTCTTGGAGTGTCTCTTCGACGGCAGCTGCATATTCCTGTCTGCGATCAGGGTCTCTGTTTCTTGCAACGCTGATGCGGGGATGACCTTTTGCTTTGGAGCGGTGCAACTTGCGTGGCTGTATCCTCACTTTGCTGCACATGAGGGCGTGATCAGTGTCGCAGTCGCCGCTGTGGTAGCTTCTCGTTGCCAGGACAGTGTTCACAGCTGAGCGTCTCGTGACCACGAGGTCCAGTTGGTGCCAGCGATGAGACTTGGGTGTTTCCAGGACACTGTATGTTGGGGCTTGGACTGGAAGAAGGTGCTGGTGACTCAAAGGCTGTGGTATGAGCACACTCCAGCAGCCTCTGTCCATTGTCGTTCAACTTTCCGACCCCGTGGTGACCGATGCAAGATGGCCACGACTGGTGATCAGATCCAACCTGGGCGTTGAAGTCGCCAAGAAGGAACAGCGGCTCCTATTTCGGTACCCTGCCAACCTGGGTGTCAAGCTCATTGTAGAAATGGTCCTTCATGTCTTCTGAACTACTCAGAGTACGAGCATAAATGCGGAAGATGTTGACAAATCCTGCAGCTGTAGCCAAGCGGATTGACAGGATACGATCTGTGCCACCTGTTGGGGGTTCCACTGATGCCAGAAGGCTGTTCTTTACTGCAAAACCAACTCCATGTATTCGTGGTTCGCTGGGTTCTTTCCCTTTCCAGGAAAAAACGTGTAGTTTTCTTATCTGATAGAGCCACTAGATGGTAGCCCTGGTTTCTTGGAGGGCCGCAATGCTCACGTTGAATCTTGTAAGCTCCCTGTCTATGACAGCAGTCTTCCTGGAGTCTTTTACCTGTGCAAGGTCGTCTGAGATTCCTGGGCACATGGTTCTCACATTCCAGCTTGCAAAACGAAGTGCTGGAAAGTTCTGTGGTTTTCCTGAATTGCCTGCTTGTCATCCCTAAACATGTGAGCTCCAAGCATCCACTGAAGCAGGCAGACGTTGGCGAGTCAGCACCTTACTGGCTGGGGACTGCCCAGCTTGAGGCAGGCGGTAGCTGACAAGTGGGACACGATGATCCCTCCTATCGTCGGAGACAACCCGTGGCGTCCTACTCTACGCCAATCGAGTGTGGACTAACAACTTGTAACTGCTGTCTCCCGTGTTGGTTCTTCGCTGAAGCCGTGAAGGTGGAGTGACCTCTCCAGGACGCAAGCCTGGGCGAGAAATATGGAGATGCTGTGTTGCCCATGCATCAGTATCCCCCTCTCGGTCTCGCCAGTGGGCTCCAAAGGAGTGCGGGGCACGACGTTCGGCACTGGTCTGGCTGCAGGAGCTGCCGGAAAGAAGTCAGAAGTTGTCGTCCAACCGTCTTAGGGGTTCCACTCCGGATTTTCTCTCTGGGTTTACTCCTGTAGCCTTTCCTTCTCCCGAGGGAGTCCACAAGGCAGTGGATCCATCATCCAAAGGCCGGGGCACGGATGCTGGATGCTGGGGCGTCCATGGACCTAGAACCTTCGCGCTTCCAGTCTGTCCAGGGCTCCTAGGCACTTCGCGGGTTTAGCATTAGACTTGTTCCTTGTCCTAGATGAGTGGCCTACCGAGGCTGCCGGGTCCCATTCACCCGGGTTTTGGAATGAGAGATTTCCTTCTCCTAGGCAGATTCGCAACCAGGGTTGCAGGCTCACCCCCCCCCCCCCCCCAGGTATACCGCCAGGTACTCGGTCGCGCCAAGACACAGCAAGCATTGTGGAAACAGGGACGCCACGGGAATGCGTTGCTGTGGGCACTGTGATGTAGAAGAGGCCATTGCAACAGCCTTACAGCCCGGCGAACCAGACAGCGGCTACACGGCGATCACTACACCTGGAATTGAGGGGTGATCGAGTTGCACATCACTTTTCTCTAGCTTGCGGGACGTCCGGCACCAGACCTCACGATCCCCTGTAGCAGAGACTAAGGGTAGGTGAACCGCCAACCTTGGAGGCCCAGGTGCTAGAAAGGAGAGCAGATCAGTGGCGCTGTCAAAACGAGCACTCATCCACTAAAAGTGCCCCGCACAGTGTGTCAGACATCTCCTTGGGGAACACTTTTTCAGACATGTGCATGTCTTTCGTACAAAGATGTCATAACATGCTCTTCTAGGTGAAAACCACTACCACCACCACCACCTCCAGTAATGATTATAATGATGATGATGGTGATGATAGTAGTGATGATAGTGGTGATGATGATAACACTTATAAGAAAATAATGATGATGACGATGATGATAGTGATGGCGATGGTGATAACAACAATAATAATAACATTAAAAACAACAACGATAACAGTGCTTGGGGCTTATTATGTAGATTAAGCGCCATAAATGATAATAATAACAATAATAATAGTATAACAACAACAACAGCAACGACAACAACCATAATAATATAATAATGATGATGATGATGATGATGATGATGATGATGATAACCTACTATCATCATTATTACTATCATTATTATCATTATTGTTATTATTGTTATTGAAATATACTTTTTTTTTGCTTGAGGAATTCTTTGAATGCAACTTCTCATTGTCCACCTGCTTTTCATTTCTTTATTTTACATTCTTACCGTTGACCATTACTGACTGATTTGGATTGCTTACAAATATCGTCTGAAAATCGGTGAACATAACATACATTATGTCGAGGCATCACAGGCAAGCGCGCGTGCCCGTAAGGACACACACACACACACACACACACACACACACACACACACACACACACACATAGATACGATTTGATGCCACAGTGTTACCTGACGAGAAAAGAAAATTCAAAGTACACATGTGTTTTAAAAATAAACGCAGCAGCAAAAAAAAATAAATAAACAAAAAAATAAATAAAATTAAATTAACAAAATTGTGAGCGGATTTAAAAAGAAAAAAGAAACCCATCAATGAAATACATCGATTAGAGTGATTAGAGACTATTTCAAATTTCATCGCAGTCAGGCTGGCGCAATGGCGTAAAAGAACTTCATCTAAAAATCCTAAATTTGTACGAGTGTGTGTGTGTGTGTGTGTGTGTGTGTGTGTGTGTGTGTGTGTGTGTGTGTGTGTGTGTTCTGTGAACAAAAAAAAAAATATATAAATATAAGTTCTGTCCCAACATAGCTTTTCAGAAACGTCCTAGTTTAATGTATGTTGATCGCGCCTATTTGTGAGGACAGGAAGATTAAACCAGGAAGATGCTAAGCATGAACATATTTTAAGAAAGGAACAAAGAAAGGAAGGAAGAAAGAAAAAAGATACAGAATGAAAGAACAAAATAAATAGAAAATAAAAAGAAATGAAAAAGGAGAGAAAAAAAGACATGATCGGGAAGATTGTGCTCCAAGATCCTTGATTTTCTTTTATTACTGTTAAAATATCTGAATCTCGAACAGCTTGAGCACAACACAAACTCATCTCTCATTGCTTACCCACTGATACGGATTTTTTTTAAGCCACCAGAACGTGGAGAACTTAAAACTTTTGGTACCTTATGATTTTTTTTCAGTGTATATAGAACAAAATATTCCATTAGATTCACACGTGAAATTACCCAGTGATTATAAAAGTCAGTTATTCCACGTTTTCTAATGCAAACAATCTAGAGGTGAGGTGAATTGTAAATTTTACAACTATTTCGAGGTCAAAGGTGAGTTTCCAGTTTTATTTAAGTGGAAACTTTAGAACTAATCAACTCGAAAATACAACAGGTTTAAACATCTACATCTGCATCCCGTATTTTCAAGTTCTTAAACTCCTAACAGAAACCAAAACATCAAAAAATGCGATGCTGTGTTTCAAATGACCATGTTGCAGATAGGGCTGTACATTCTGAAATGTAGTCATTAGCACCGTGTGTGCAGACTCCTTCACACTTGCACACTGGGCTCCATGACAATAGCAGTTTCCTTTGCGGGCAGGCGAGGAGCCACAATGCAGCAACAGTGAGCATCATGT
>JADBJO010000616.1:38866-43866 GCA_016801955.1 Conus betulinus | reverse complement strand
AAAGCCGATGGAAGGGAGGGGGAGAGGTTGTGGGGGTGGAGGTACATGTGCTTATCACTTCCATGTTTTTGTCAGATTTTCACTTGGGGCATCGCTTTCTCTATGCATCTATCAATATTCCAACCAATGACGCCATCAACAGTCTGCTTGGAAGGTTGATGATGGTGGCTCCTTTTTCCATCCCCGTGAAAATCATGGAGATCGTTGTGACCTGGTCAGTCAACTATCACTGGTGAAGGAGAGTATAACCCCTGCTTGAGAATGGGTTGTAAGCTATGCCCTCCAGCAAGTTGTGTCGTTAGACTGGCACGTGAACCACGTTATTTCCAGTTTGTTTGCTTTTTTTTCATTCTAAGAGTCGCCTGAAATTGATGAGAAAAACTTTCCCTCCCTCCCTCTCCCGTCCTCCCTTCCTTCCCCCTCTCCCACCGTCACCTCACACGGATGCTCTTGTCCTCGCAAGCCTGATATGAAATAAACGTCTGAGGACGACGTCATTCAACTGTCAATAACATTTGGCCCCGCCACTCAAACCGCTTGCCCCGCCCCCAGCCAGGAGGTGTCAGTTCTCTTAAACAACTATGACCAGACACCTATAGCTCACAGCACCGCTATGACTCTATTGCAGCGCAGTCTGGTCTCATTGGCCAGTGATCTGAAGATGTCAGCAACCTGATTGGACAGTTCAGGGACAGGGACACGCCCACATGTAGACCGTTGAGCGATTGGTGACGAAACTACAGATGTTCTGAAATATTGCTGAGAGGTGGACACACACCGATTTTTAAGCGTGACACGAACTGCGCGAATAATCCAAGCGTACATGGTTCAAGTCTACCACAGTTTTTGTGAAGGCTGTCACACCTACAGTGAGAGATTGGGTGAGAGGTTAAGGAGGCACAGGCTGACGTGCCTTTAGTTTAATGACACTGTCTCGCTCTCTTGGTTACCAATAAAAAATCAGACTCACTCACTGCCAAGGCGCTGAATATGATAAGACCACCACTAGCAACCAGCCAGTCACACAACAGGAAAAGACAATGGATGAGTTTGACAGTTTTTTTTCTTGCAGTAAAATTCAGACAGCAATTCATTTGTCCCATCTCTATACCCACCCACCTCCCCACCACTTAAAAATGAAACCGATCCATTGCTACATGCAGGCAACATTTTACGGCACCTGAAAATACCAAAGCAGGCGCATATGTGATATAGCGAGGCATTCTGTGGTGCTTGATAGGTTTAAAAAGCAGAAAACAGTCGATTGGGTTCAGACACTTGATTTGAATGTATGTTTTATTTATGAACAAATAGTTTATCGACTGACTTTAAATAAAAGCTCAGTTGTGAGGTGCAAAACATCACCCCTACTAAGAAAAAAAAAAAGTAGAATTATGTTATCCATCACATACCTACCAAATACAGCCGAGGCAAGTCTCACAAAGACGAAATACTCTTTTATTCAAAGATAACAGAGACAACGAAAAACAGATGTTAAATTTCTGAATTTCACTCTTTTAAATACTGTTACAATGATTTTTGTATTCACACACACACACACACACACTACATACATATATATATATATATATATATATATATATATATATATATATATATATATATATATATGTGTGGAAAAAGAAACCAAACTGGACCACAAAACCGCTTGGTTGTCTCCTTTGCTTTTTTTTCATTTGCGTCAATATTTCTGTCCTTCTGAGACCTTCTTCAGCGACAGGAAAGCTGCAGACAAATACAAATATGCACGATGTTAACATACGATCAAATAAAATTTCCTGTGAATTAAAACTGAGCAGGGGAGAAGTGGCAAGGGAGCAGAGTTCAAAGGGCAGGGGAATTCCTGGAATGACCGTCACTGCTCTGTCTCTGTCTCTGTCTCCCTCTCTCTCTCTCTCTCTCTCTCTCTCTCTCTCTGTATGGAAGATTGTGGGGTAAGAGTCAACTCGCGCCCCTTTTTGGGTATGGTAGCCTCCTAACTTTCTTCTGTCAACGCTTCCTTTTTCGTTGTGGTGAAACAGCTCTACCAACCACCTCCTCCTCTCCCTTCTCTCTCTCTCTCTCTTCCTTCTTCTCTCCCTCACTCCCTCCCCTCCCCTCTCTCTCTCTCTCTCTCTCTCTCTCTCTCCGCTCGGGGGCAGAAACACTTCATGTCAAATTCAGCGGGGTCCTGTGTCCACCATTCACGCATGAGCTGATCAACAAGACAGATACAAAGAGCAAAAGGGCAACCTACTCTGAACAGTCTTAAACAAACTAGTCATCGATATGTAAGGCCAAGGGCCACAATTTATTCCTACAAGAAAAGGCATTGTAAACGGAGGACCGAATGTTTTATTCTGAACTCTGCCACAAACAGAACAAAAGAGATGTAAGCAGACTACCACTTCAGGGTCTATCAAATCAGAGATGTAAAGCAGATTAACAGTACAGGGTCCATCAAAGCAGAGATGTAAAGCAGATTAACAGTACAGGGTCCATCGCATCAGGATGTTTCTTGCCAGTCCTCCATGAAGCAGCAGTGATGTCGCTGACTTGTAGTATAACTGTAAGCATTGACAGCTTCCCTGCTGACTTCTTGAAACGTCTCAGAAGGATTCGGTGTTCAGAAAACAGGCAGACGGACGATCCCACTGAGGAAGCAAACGCTGTAGAAAAGGGCGGTAAACGAGTGTGTGCAAAGATGTAATGGGATAACGTTCAAGCACGATCCAAAACTTGCTTTTTGGCATCAAACGGGCCTCAAGCGCGAGTGATAAGTTTCTTGAAATCCCTAGCAGAAGCTTACTGACGCACACAGATCAAATAATCTGTTCTTGCTTTTCAACACGTTTTTTTATAATAAGACCATGGTTGGATTTTCATTCATAAAGTAAAACATAAATGAGTAAATCAAGTTATGTATCCCTAACTTTGGAACTAATTTTTTTTCCGTCGCTGAGATCAGCTAAAAAGAGCCCCCATGCACGTTTTTTTTTACAAGCAAAACAACAAAGGAACAAAGCCAAGCATATATCTGTAAAATCCTTTCAAACTGCTCTTTTAGAATCTAAAACCGGTTAGACTGAGCACTTATCCACTAAAAGTGCACCACAAAGTGTTTGACATATCTCTGTGAGGAGCACTTTTTTAGGATAGGTACACACCTTCATGAAAAAAAGTCATAACAGATCTTTAGAAAGATGGGTGATGTGAGGTGGATAATCTTCAAACGATGAAACAAATAACAAACACGTATTGGTATTGACGTGTTAGCATCAGTTGACACTCTTATGTTCATGGTCCTGAAAAAAAAAAAAAACAGCAGGAAATAGGGTTTTATCAGTGAGCAAGGAAAGCCAGGACGAGAGATGATGATGATGATGATGATGATGATGAAGATGATGATCTTTATTTCCAAGTGTAACAGATAAGCAAAGAGAGAGAGAGAGAGAGAGAGAGAGAGAGAGAGAGAGAGAATCTTTTTCTTTCAAACGGTAAAAGTACTGTCAGCTATTTTTTTAATATTTGCCACTACTATTCTATGAAGCTAGTACTGAAGAGAGAAACACAATGCCATTTTTAATGGCAATGCAAATTTGAAGCATGGGTCACTGAATCTTTCTGGATGAGGGTGGGACTGGGTGGTGTTACTCGTGGTTGTGGAGCAAGCGTTTAACTGCTGGATGCATTCTCGTAGATTTCCTGTTGTAATTCATTTGCTTTAGAGTTTGATGTATGTTCTTGTTCATTGTAAACGCCTATCCAATTGATCAAGCGTGTAAATGTTGTAAATAATAACGATAACCACAAGAGTACATATTATTGTAACGAACATTTCTTTGAGTCGCCACAGAGAATGCCACTGAGGTGACCAGATAATTAAATGAATAGTCCCTAAAGGCTCAATGTTAAGAAACAAACAACATTTCCAGAGAAACACAAATCTCTTAACTCACATGGAGCTGTATTAAGTGTCAAATACAGTAACATTCCGTGGTACTGATCAGTTGAAGAGAAACAAAACAAACTAAAATACAGTCACAACTTAGAAAAAAAAAATGTGCGAAAACGCAGCTGTTTTACAACTGATCTAGCACAAGAATAAAAAGTTACCATTGAAGTGGGCCACAATTACTTCATAACATACATTTTAAAGCATAATTGAAGAAAAGAGACACATAACATTGCCTTCTGAAACTGTCAAATAACGGAACTCATATCATAAAGTGGAAAGAAGCGATAGCACGAAGAAATTACCTTCATGAAAAAATATCGACTTTATATCGTAATGTCTTTTGTTCTGTCCTTTTTTCATCATCAGACTCTACAGCCAATCGTTTGGCTGCATGGTCTTTTAATTTTGATCTCTCTCTCTCTCTCTCTCTCTCTCTCTCTCTCTCTCTCTCTCTCTCAGCCTGTATCATAATCATTCTGTTGACAAATCGCTTGGCCTGCTTTCCTTCCCTCTTTCCTCTTTGCTATTACCTACAGCTTGGTTGTTTTTGTTGCTATCACCTACAGCTTGTTTGTTTTGTGCAACACAAAGTAGGACGTCATCTCGCAACGTGAAAGTCAGCTAGTTTATGCTGACCCGTACTGTCCTTTGCCTTGTTCCACCATGGCAACAGAACTGATCGTCTCTTCACCATGGCAACAGACCTGATCGCCTCTTCACAATGGCAACAGACCTGATCGTCTCTTCACAATGGCAACAGAACTGATCGTCTCTTCACAGTGGCAACAGACCTGATCGTCTCTTCACAATGGCAACAGAACTGATCGTCTCTTCACAATGGCAACAGAACTGATCGTCTCTTGACCATGGCAACAGAACTGATCGTCTCTTCACCATGGCAACACAGAACTGATCGTCTCTTCACCATGGCAACAGAACTGATCGTCTCTTCACAATGGCAACAGACATGATCGACTCTTCACAATGACAACGGAACTGATAGTCTCTTCACAATGGCAACAGAACTGATCGTCTCTTCACA
>JADBJO010000616.1:23866-33866 GCA_016801955.1 Conus betulinus | reverse complement strand
TCCAACGACAGCCCCCATGGACTCGCCGATACTGGTGACCCCGACGACGGAACCAAACCAAGGCCACAGACGTGGAGAAACATCGAAACTGAGGTCACCATGAGAGCAGGGCATGAAGGGCCACAGAATTTGAGACATCTTTTTTTATGCTGATCGATGAGAATGGGGATGATTAAGATGATGCTACGGATTTCCATTTCGGTCTGAGACTACATGACAGGGCTGTACTCTACGCTTCCTTTCATAATATATCCCGGCCGTCAACCAGACCCGAGAGATACAGGCACCTGCAGTGTTGGTCAGGAAATATGAGCAACACTCTCAGAAACGCATCCATTGAGTGGATGAAACTCGACTGTGTGGTCCCAGTCTTCCCAACTGAGTCCGCAGCAAACTCAACTCTGGGTAGGAGCCGGTCGCGGCAGAAAAACCCACATGACTCTGATGGGATTCGAACCCACGACCTCCCAGCTGGGAGTCCGCGCGACGCTAACCACTTCGCCACGGCGGCTGGTAGGACCCTTATTTTTATCAATTTGGGTCAAAGAGTTGTACCTACTCAAGGTCTCCCCCAAACAAACACAAAGGAACAACACTAATTTAGGCTCCTTTAATCGCAAAATTTGAAAGTTAAGCCGGTGACTGCGCAGTCGTCAATTATATGAATAGAGACGTACATTTCCTGTCAGTTTTTTGAGTTGTTTACGCACTGGCGTTTGTGGCTATATAAACATAGAACAGAATTCCTACGGGAAGTTCTGTACGGACCGAGCGTCTTTTGTCTGAAGTGTTCTAGTAATTTAACTAGACACTAGAATAAGGTACCAGGAAGGAAAAGCTGTCTTCACTCTTCTTTTCATTCTGCAAGAAACACACACAAAAGCTGTATTCGTTGTACAGCAGCTGAATACTGAGAGCCCAGTTAGTCGTGTGAATGAGAAAATTCATGTTACATGTCCACAGCTTCCAAAACACTGGACCAGTTGTTTTCAGCTAGGCATACTTTTAAGTCACAAATAACAAAAAAAAATCCTTCACTGAAGATCTATGTATATCCACATATCAATAGAAGCTTGTCCGTTTTGTCCATACCCGCATTCAGCTGACTCGCTACGTTCGTGTGATGTCAAAGTCACTGTCTTCGTCATTCCTGATTTTGCTGCCATATTACATGAAGTCACAAACTTTTCTCTATTGTCTCTGTCAGTAGTTTGACTTTTTGGAGTCACCCCCCCCCCCCCCCCCTTTCTTTTTTCTTCTCTTTCGTTTCCCCATTGGCTTTTCAGTTAATCATGCAAATTGCTAACCTGCGCATTGTGACCCCAACCTGGGGTGGGGGTCAAAATGTGCAGCATGGCTTCCCTAACATTGCTAAGAGTTTAAAGAACGCAGTGACATTCATGACGCATACCCTCCCTGATATTGCTAAAAGTTTAAAGAACGCAGTGATATTCGATCAGCTCCAAAGCATCAGCGCTTTAAGACGTTGAAAGAGTCCACTACGGACATGGAAGGAAACTGAGTTCATTGTGGTCTTATTCTCCGAAGAGTTCACAGCACATTTGTCAGCTCTTAATGCTTGAGTCGCCGGTTGGTGTCTGCAGCGGTTCTACAGCAAGACGCCGATGGGCGCCTACAGCTTTTCTACTACCAATGGCGGAGCGGTTTCTTCAACAACTGTAGGCTTTGGAACATCGTTTTACTACTACTACTACTACTACTACTATACTACTACTACTACTACTACTACTACTACTACTACTACTACTACCACACACGCGCGCGCACACACACACACACATGCACACACACACACACACACACACACACACACACACACACACACACACACACACACACACACACACACACACACTTTTTTTTCCAAAACAACTCACTGTATACAAGTATTACTACTATGAATTCTACAGTTAATTAATGCTGGAAATGGGGCTGAGTAATAATAGAACATAGTGATGGTAGTGATAATAGTTGTAATGATAACAACAATAACATCAATGCCATAAGTATTTTTGGTAACAATGATGGTGATGATGACAGTACTGATAATATGATGATAATAGTAAAAATACTAATGATGGTTTTAAGTGATACTTGTAATACTAATTTTAGGTGCAAAGGGGTTAAACATGTATATGTTACTAGGTCCCCACCACCCCCATCCCCACCCACCTTTTTCTCTCAAGCTTTTCACTCGTCCCCGGTCCAGTTATACTGTTAACCATTCATTCTTTGTTCATCCCTATTTCCGTTTCACCTACCGTTAGTAGTATTAACATTACAACATTTATCCTCCCCATCTTCTGTCAAAACGTGTCGTGTTTTGCCTTGTGATTCGTTTGTCAAAGGTTTTAGGGCGGAGCTTTATCAATAGGTTTTCAAATTTGAGCAGGGCAAGTATCAAGCAATGGGAATACTTTGAACAGGGGAACTATCAAGCAATGGGAATAATTTGAACAGGGGAACTATCAAGCAACGGGAATATTGAGCAGAGGTAGAACTGCACAAGGGAACTACGGAGCAAAGAGAACATTGAGCGGGAGGGAAGACTGAGCGGGAGGGAAGACTGAGCGGGAGGGAAGACTGAGCAGGAGGGAAGACTGAGCAGGAGGGAAGACTGAGCGAGGGAGGGAAGACTGAGCGGGAGGGAAGACTGAGCAGGAGGGAAGAATGAGCGGGAGGGAAGACTGAGCAGGAGGGAAGACTGAGCGGGAGGGAAGACTGAGCGAGAGGGAAGACTGAGCAGGAGGGAAGAATGAGCGGGAGGGAAGACTGAGCAGGAGGGAAGACTGAGCGGGAGGGAAGACTGAGCAGGAGGGAAGACTGAGCAGCAGGGAAGAATTGAACGGGAGCACTATCAAGCGGACAGAGAGGTGGGGATATTGAGCAGGGGGCAAGAACGAAACAGTGGACGTATCGTGCGTGGAGAGAGAGAGAGAGAGAGAGAGAGAGAGAGAGAGAGAGAGAGAGAGAGAGAGAGAGAGAGAGAGAGAGAGAGAGAGAGAGAGAGAGAGAGAGAGAGAGGAGGGTAATTGATCAGGGGGAAAGACGAACAGGGGAAGTATTGAGCGTGGAGAGAGAAGTGGCAGGGTGGGGGTGGGGGTGGGGGTAATTGAGCAGGCCGAGGGGAGAAACGTACAGGAGAAGTATTGAGTGTGGAGAGAGAAAAGGCAGGGAGTGGGAGGGGGGGAAAAACGAACAGTGGAAGTATCGAGGAGCAGGGAGACGGGATATTGAGCAGGGAAATAATTGTACAGAGGAAGTATTGAGCAATGGGAACATTGAGTGGGAGAGGCAAAAACGAGCAGGAGAAATATTGAGTAAGTAGCGAGAATATGACAGAGGGAGTATCAAGCAGGTGGGTATCAAGGAGGGGAGTATTAAGCAGGGAGAGTATTAAGCAAGGGGGGAGAAGCGAACAGGATATGTATCAAACAAAAGGGAATACCAATACGCGCTGATCATATACTTTATACTTCTTTGTATCTCTTAGATTGTAAAGCGTAATGTTGCAATATTTTATTTTCATCCTTTCCTTCATGTGTTTGTTTGTTGATTAACTTGGTCAAAAATTATTTTCTTTTTAGGTGTTTCATATCTTTTTCAAATGTTACCCACACATATCAGCCAAAATGTCTAAGGAAGTCATTAGATTGTGAATTTCTGCCTCGGTGGTGTTAATCCAATTTGAATGATATTGACATATCACTGATACATATAGTGAGTGCAACATGGCTACCAGAGATGACTGATGATGATTTGTATGACCCGGGGGGATCAGAAGACAACCCCCCAACTCAACCAAACGACAACAAATGGTTCTGTCCACACGTCCACATTCAGTGGGTCTGGTTCTCTGTCAACAACGGGCTGACTGCATGCAGCAGCGCGCATTGTACTCTCTGGCCTTTTTTCTGTTGGACCCATAGGTCAACTCTCCACAGTCATTTCCCCACTGGAATGAGAATTCGTTGACCTGAACTGGTTTTAAGGTACTATTGGTTTGTATCCTGCCAGTTCTCTTAAAAATGGTTTCCCAGTTATTTTATGACTGTATTTACAGCTGAAGCGATTTCAACACCACACCTGAAGGCATGCTTTTTGCTCTCTCTCTCTCTCTCTCTCTCTCTCTCTCTCTCTCTCTCTCTCTCTCTCTCTCTCTCCCTCCCTCTTTTGTTGTAAAATTCCCATTCCCCACCCCTTTACCTATACTCCCCCACCTCTCCACCTATACTTGTACCCCTCCTTCACCACCTTTATCCAACGAAATAAAGACCTAAAGAATGTGTTTATATATGAAACTTATTAATTGCATTTTTTTTTAACAATCCTTGTTTGTATATTTGGAAAGCCATTTAAATTGCGATTATTTCTTCAGCGGTAACGTTAAACTCGCCTGACTGACTCTTCAGGTGGACGATAAGTCTCATTGCACGGACTGTAATCGAGGCTCCGGAATCTAAAGTTGATTAAAACCTGATATAATGCGTGGGTCTGTCCAAGCAAGTTCTGGAGTCAAGCAAAGTAAAGTTTCTTACATCGTGCTCTGAGAGTTTTATTGATAACTGTAGAAGCACATCAGGATTGGGACAGTTTGCCTGTAAGTGAACATCGTGTAGTTTATTAAGCCACAACTGAATAGTTTAGTTTCCCTATCTCTTGGAGTTATTGCGCTTGAACCTCCTTTTTGAGACCTATCAATTCCTTTAACTGACAGGAGATCAGACGCTGGCCTACCAGACTGCTGTCCGCAAGCTTCAGCGCAAGCCATTGTCAAACAAAGGCTAAACGAGTGTGTTGAAAGCCATGGTGATCTGAGAGAGGAGTTGGAAGAAGGTGAAGTAGGAACGCTGAATATAGCTAAAAGTGGGAAAAGCCAAAGAAGTAATGTCGGAGCCTGACGGTCCTATCGACCAAAACAGCATCGTTAGGAAGCGTGTTAAAAAAAAAAATGTGGTCCCCGAGCTTGCATCGTGTCTTAGAAACGAAAACAAATACACAAACAAAGAGAAAGAAACCCAAAGGCCATCCCAAAGAATGTCATTGTTCCCGATCAATACAGCCGTGGAGCTGATGTTGAGAGAAAACAAAAACACCCCTCAGCATGCTCACATGGATAGGCATGGCATCGATCGACTGGTAAAACACCAGACACGAGAATCAGGTGAGGGTGGGCTCTGGGATTGTCATCCGAACAAAGAGTAGTAGTAGTAGTAGTAGTAGTAGTGGTTGTAGTAGTAGTAGTAGTAGTAGTAGTAGTGTTGTGGTGGTGGTGGTGGTGGTGGTGGTGGTGGTGGTGGTGACGGTGGTAGCAGTAGTAGTAATAGTAGTAGTAGTAGTAATGGTAGTACTAGTAGTAATGGTAGTACTAAGTCGTAGAACCAGTAGCAGTACCAGTTGTAGTACCAGTGGTGGTAGTAGTAGTAGTAGTAGTAGTAGTAGTAGTAGTAGTAGCAGCAGCAGCAGCAGCACGAGTAGTAGTATCAGTAGATGTAGCGGTTGTGGCAGCAGTAGCAGTAGTGGTGGTAGCATTACTGCCACTAGAGGTAGTTGCGGTGGTAGTAGTAGCAACAGCAGCAGCTGCAGCAGCAGTAGAAATAGTAGCAGTAGTAGTAGTAGTAGCAGTAGTAGTAGGAGTAGGAGTAGTAGGGGTAGCGGAAGTGGCGTTAGTAGTAAGAGCAGCAGTAGTAGTTGCTGTAATAGTGGTGACGGCAGTAGAAGTACCAGTAGTAGCGGCATTGGCGGTAGTTCCAGTAGCAATAGCAGCAGTAGTAGTAGCAGTAGTAGTAGCAGCAGGGTAGAAGTAGTAGTGGTAGTAATGGCGACATTAGTAGTTGCCGTAGTAGTAGTAATGTAATAGTAGTTGTAGCAGTCGCAGTATCAACAGAAGCTAGCTTCCGTTAGGCTAAGCATCACGGTTTATAAAACGCCCCCTCTTTGAGACATAAAATAATTCTGAATTGGGCTCTTATCAAATTAATGACTTAAACCAATCATTATTAGCCGAAGTCGTGAATGTTTTTTACAAGTTTAGGAATTTGGGAGAAAAGATTCCTGAAAGTGTTCTCTTCATATTAAAACCTGACGTTGGCATTAAGTTAATTCCAGCGATTAGTGTGACAGAAAAAAAAGTGTTGGTTTGTTAACCGGACGACGCTTAATCTAAAGTCTGGGTTCCGAGTGCCTCAAATTTTACGCAGATTTCAAACAGAAAACGGACAACCTTCTGCACTAAGGTTCGGAAAAGAGTGTGTCGCCTCCGCCCACCGGAATAACAAAAAAAAGTTAAGACCAGCAATGCTTCAAGGCCGAAACCAGTGAAACTTACTGGTGGACAAGCAAAGGCATCTCTGATGCTGAAACACTGACACGTGGACGATGCTTACTGGAACCGGAGGGGAACTGAATGGGCCGACTGTGTAGCTCGCATTTGATGGACTGGTTTCTGGCCAGTGTCGGGCTGAAGTGTGCTGAGGCAAAAAGTGCAGTACGGCTTGAAGTTGGCGCACAGCTAAGCATTAGTTACACGTACGTAGCACTTAGACAACACGGTAACACGACTCCTACAGACTACAGAGATAAAACGGTGTGACCAGCTATTGCAGACTACAGAGATAACACGGCGATACGACTCCTACAGACTAGAGAGATACCACGGTGATGCGGCTCATACAGACTACAGAGATAAAACGGTGGTACGGTTACTAAAGACTACAGAGATAACACGGTGATAGGACTCCTACAGACTACAGAGATAACACGGTGATACGGCTCCTACAGACAAAACAGACAACACGGTGATTCGACTCCTACAGACTACAGAGACAACACGGTGATACGACTCCTACAGACTAAACAGACAACACGGTGACACGACTCCTACAGACTAAACAGGCAACACGGTGATACGGCTCCTACAGACTAAACAGACAACATCACTCTAGCCACACTGACTGACGGCCATTAACAGATACAACAGTACCGGACCTATTTTCTTGCTAGAACTGTACCAGTGTGTGCGAAGTATTCAATCATACTACCAGTCTTTAACAATAATGATCGCAGTGTTCAATCATGCTACCACTCTTTTACAATCATGATCGGAGGAGTTGAAGGGGCATAAACAATTGGTCAAAGTGGGAAAAAACAAACAACGTTAAAACAGCCTGACGTCTGTTGATTATGAACCATTGCTGAATGCGTGATCCGTTGTTTATAACGGATCGTTGCATGCTTTGACAAACGTTCACTTTGCATCTCCCTCAGTGTACAAATGATTCTTACCGGTTGACAGAAAAGTATGGAAAGATAAAAAAGACGAAAACCGAAAGGAATATGGACAAAAGAAGCAGCATGGTGTTGGACAGAAACCCTACCAACCCTGCCAGACTGTGTGCACTGGAGACCAAAAGAAGCCATCAATCACAATTAAGGGGAGATAATGGACAAATGGCCAGACTGTGTGCACTGGAGACCAAAAGAAGCCATCAATCACAATTAAGGGGAGATAATGGACAAATGGCCAGACTGTGTGCACTGCAGACCAAAAGAAGCCATCAATCACAATTAAGGGGAGACAATGGACAAATTGCCAGACTGTGTGCACTGGAGACCAAAAGAAGCCATCAATCACAATTAAGGGGAGATAATGGACAAATTGCCAGACTGTGTGCACTGCAGACCAAAGAAGCCATCAATCACAATTAAGGGGAGATAATGGACAAATGGCCAGACTGTGTGCACTGGAGACCAAAAGAAGCCATCAATCCCACTCCACAGACCAAACGTGTCCTGAACCAAGCATCAGCATCTTCACGGCCGTTGAGATTGTCATTGAGATGAGTCAGTATTCTATGAAGACTGGTATGATGAATGCTGTGGACCTCACAACGCAAGGAGGCAGTCTGCATTGTATTCGACTTCGCCGTCGTGACTATCATTCCCGTAGAAATTCATTTACCGAATACCAGCAGCTGTCAACAGCTTTACTCTGGACTTAGAGGAGGCTTCCCCGAAAGAAAATAGATGGCACGACACGAACTCCAGGTGGCTGTCGTTTTAAATATTTGACATCTATGGGACAATTCTTTACTGCTAAGACGGTGCGATTCGAGATTCCACGCTCAGAGTCTGGAGGGGAAAAGCCTCAGGCTTCACAACTATGGCCATCACGATGGGCTGCCAGTTCCCACTCACACCAGGACTGAACGAGATTCCTGCTGGACATCATAGTCTGTAGCGGTGAATTCAGGAGAAATCTCCGGCTTCCAGACAGGGCACTGTCAGGAGTCTATAGACCAGTCAGGAATAGTGGTACCCGAGAACTCTTAGTTCCCGGAAACTGTTTCAGTTGCGATCTGAGCTAGGAGAGACGTTTAGTCGACAACTGCACGCACTAATGTGGAGCCCTTTCGTCCTCAAGTTGTGACAAACGTGTAATGACACAAGGAAAACGTTTATTAAAACAATAAGTAAACGGGAGGAGTTCCGAGTATGTCTCGCTTTGAATGTAATCCGGGCACCGGCCAGTTTAAAGCGGACCTTCGCAAAGACGAAGCAACTGTACGGCTTGTGTTCTAACCAGTTTAAAGGGGACCTTCGCAAAGACGAAACAACTGTACGGCTTGTGTTCTAACCAGTTTAAAGCAGACCTTCGCAGAGACAAAGCAACTGTACGGCTTTGTGTTCTAATCAGTTTAAAGCGGACCTTTGCAGAGACGAAGCAACTGTGCGGCTTGTGTTCTAACCAGAGACCAGGCTCCTGTTTTAGCTTGTGGCTGATACAGACCTAGCCGTGCTCACACTCAGCACCATTAATACAGTAGACTGGTGCTACGTCCTTCCAAAGATGTAGCTTCCAGGATAGATAGCCGTTGACAGTTACGATGGCTTTGACCCATGGCCGGGTCTTATGGGGGAGAGTGTACAGTGCGTGTAAGTGTATAAGAGGTATACAAGAATGGCCTTCAGCTGTTCACTATAGTACAGACATACATACAAGTTGTTCACTATAGTACAAGCAACTTGCAACAATCCTGTTCCATATAGTGACAATGGTGTCCTTTGGACTAGTTGCTAATTTCTTAAACGAAAAACGTCCAGGTACTGTAAGAATATTAGCAAGTGCACGCATTTGTGACATACCAGCTGTTCACTATAGTACAGAGACATACATACCAGCTGTTTACTATGGTACAGAGACCATACCAGCTGTTCACTATGGTACAGAGACATACATACCTCCAGCTGTTCACTATGGTACAGAGACCATACCAGCTGTTCACTATGGTACAGAGACTATACCAGCTGTTTACTATGGTAAAGAGACCATACCAGCTGTTCATTATGGTACAGAGACCATACCAGCTGTTCACTATGGTACAGAGACCATACCAGCTGCTCACTATAGTACAGAGACATACATACCAGCTGTTTACTATGGTACAGAGACCATACCAGCTGTTTACTATGGTACTGAGACCATACCAGCTGTTCACTATGGTACAGAGACCATACCAGCTGCTCACTATAGTACAGAGACATACATACCAGCTGTTTACTATGGTACAGAGACCATACCAGCTGTTCACTATGGTACAGAGACCATACCAGCTGCTCACTATAGTACAGAGACATACATACCAGCTGTTTACTATGGTACAGAGACCATACCAGCTGCTCACTATAGTACAGAGACCATACCAGCTGCTCACTATAGTACAGAGACCATACCAGCTGTTCACTATGGTACAGAGACCATACCAGCTGCTCGCTATAGTACAGAGACATACATACCAGCTGTTTACTATGGTACAGAGACCATACCAGCTGTTCACTATGGTACAGAGACATACATACCAGCTGTTCACTATAGTACAGAGACATACATACCAGCTGTTCACTATGGTACAGAGACCATACCAGCTGTTCACCATGGTACAGAGACATATATACCTCAAGCTGTTCACTATAGTACAGA
>JADBJO010000616.1:16366-18866 GCA_016801955.1 Conus betulinus | reverse complement strand
CTTAATCGTCCTCATTCTCATTGATCAGTATAAAAAAAATTCTGTGGCCCTTCATGCCCTGCTCTCACGGTGACCTCAATTTCGATGACCTCAATTTCGATGCCGCTCATTCCGACACCCCGTCCACAGCCACAGCCCGGTCAGTCCCACCCAAGCCTCGGCACCGGCAATCCACAGGGAGCAGTCAATGTCAAGTCGGCAAGAGGCAACCCACCGGAGGACACACTGCACTGCTGCCGAGTCACTTTGGTGGTGTTCAGTGGCGCCATTTCTAATCTTCTAAGCCTCCTACTGACGACAATAATTGCTTAGTCGCGGAGCCGGCGTGAGTGAGCTCTCCTTCCGGAGGGCGCCACCACGTCCGTCCAACGACAGCCCCCATGGACTCGCCGAGGCTGGTCACATCGACGGAAACAAACCAAGGCCACAGACGTGGAGAGGACATCGAAACAGGTCACCGCTAGTGCAGGGTATGAAGGGCCACAGAATTTGAGACTTATTTTTAAATGCCGATCGATGAGAATGAGAATGATTAGGATGATGGTACGGGATTTCCATTCTAGTCTGAGACTGCATGGCAGGGCTGTACTTTACGTTTCATCTTATGCTATATCCCGGCGTTAACTAGGCCCAGGAGATACCAGCACCTGCAGTGTGGTCAGGAAATTTGAGCAACACTCTCAGAGATGCATTCATTATGTGGATGAAACTCGACTTCGTGGTCCCGGTCTTCCCGACTGAGCCCGTAGCAAACTCAACTCTGGGTAGGAGCCGGTCGGAGCAGAAAAACCCCACGTGACTCTGATGGGGATCGAACCCACGACCTCCAGACTAGGAGTCCGTGACGCTAACCACTTCGCAACGGCAGCTTGTTTTTCTTTTTCTTTTCTTTTTTTTCTTATTTTATTATTATTAATATTTTTTTTATTTTTTGCTTTTTCTTTTTTTTTTTAAATCTGACTTGACAGTTGACTTTGACACGGTGACAGCCCTGATACGTTCTCTTTGCAGTCGATGGTCTGTGAACAACATTTTGTCTGTCTGTCTGTCTGTCTGTCTATCTGCCTATCTCTCTCTCTATCTCTCTGTCTCTGTCTCTGTCTCTCCCTCCTCTCTCTCTCTCTCTCTCTCTCTCTCTCTCTCTCTCTCTCTCTCTCTCTCCTGAAAAATAAAGCAAGAAGTAAAACAAGTGCTGAAGACAATGAACGGTATTTCCATTTGACGGCCAGACGTGGACAGTATATGATGAATCTCTGCAGTGCTATTTGCCTCTGAAAACGTAGCAAGGACGCCATACGTGGACAGTATATGATGAATCTCTGCACCGCTATTTGCCTCTGAAAATGTTGCAAGGACGCCAGACGTGGACAGTATATGATGATCTCTCTGCACTGCTATTTGCCTTTGAAAATGTAGCAAAGACGCCAGACGTGAACAGCATATGATGAATCTCTGCAGTGCTGTTTGCCTCTGAAAATGCTGCAAAGCTATCAAACCCACAAACCTTTAAACTGGGCAAGACAAAAATGACTTGACGGGTCCATCGTTCATCACTTCATGTCCGCATTTCCTGGTCTCCCTCTGGTATCAACCACACCAAGGTTACATGTATTCTTCTATGTTCTTCTACGTTTTTGTGTGTACCGTGTTCAAGGTCACAGGCTATGCTAATCGTGCTTAATTTCTATTTCTAATTACATGCATTCATTTACTTATTTGTTTTTGTTTGTTTGTGTATGTATTTATATTTTGCTGTACCATCTTCTGTGCCACTAAAATGACTTTATTTCCAGGCCGCTTATTTCTACATTCTCGTCCACAGCTACATCCTGCCCAGTCCCAACGTAGTCCCTGCAGCGGCAATTCACAGGGAGAAAGCGTCATGAAGTTAACACCTCAGAGGACACAGCACCACTACCGAGTCACCTCTGTGGTGTTTTCCCTTCTGTGGTGTTAGCTGATGGCTGCTCTGGTCCAGCAGATGCAGGGGTCATCACGTACTGACGACGGTAATTGCTTATGTGTGCAAAGCCAGCATGGATGGGAACCTCGCCTCTTATTTCTTTTTTTATATTTTTTTTTGTACAAATTATATGAAGTTGATGTCGCCAAATCTGCAATTTAATTGTCAACGAAAGAAAAGCCTGCGAATACCAACAATAACACTTGAATGTAATGGTAAGGGACGCCACTGGTTTTGCAACAGTCTTTGCAAATGATCAGTTCTTCCACCTGCACAGTTCTACTAGATACACTGCCTAATCAACAACTGTAAGGGCTGAGAGATCGGATCGTTCTTGAAGTATCTAAACATACTCTTTTCACATAACATGCCCAGCTTCCTGCTAATTTCCTCTACGCAACTCATATTGGCTCTCCAATAGACCACGTGGAGAAACACAAGGCCAGCCGATAGAGATGTACATAAACTGCAGTATCAACATAAACGATCACTATATTCTTAGTTTAAAAAAATGAGGTAAAAAATATTCTAGCCTAA
>JADBJO010000616.1:6366-8866 GCA_016801955.1 Conus betulinus | reverse complement strand
CCTAGCAGTCCCTGTGACCAGTGCTGACAGAGCAGCATCATTTCAGCGGTGACAGCTCTGCTGCAGGTTATCCTTCCAGTCCCTGTGACCAGTGCTGACAGAGCAGCATCATTTCAGCGGTGACAGCTCTGCTGAAGGCTATCCTACACAGTCCCTGTCAACAGTGCTGACAGAGCAGCATCATTTCAGCGGTGACAGCTCTGCTGATGGCTATCCCAGCAGTCCCTGTCAACAGTGCTGACAGAACAGAGTTATTTCAGCGGTGACAGCTCTGCTGATGGCTATTCTACCAGTCCCCAGTGGCAAAGCGGTTAGCCTCACTGATTCCCAGTTATGAGGTCGTAAGTTCGATTCCTATCAGAACCACATCCATTTGTGGAATTTTTCGGCCCATGAGCGGATCGTACCCACAGCTGAGTTTGCTGTGGGCTCGATTTGGGGACACTAGGACCAGATAGTCGAGTTTCAACCACTTATTGGATACGCCTCTGGGAAATTCGTGACATTTTCTGACCCAGTGCTGCATTGCCGACATCGCTTGGGTCTGGTTGACGCCGGGATACATTATGGAAGTAAGAGTATGGTAAAAATCTGTCATACGGTCTCGGATAACAATAAAACTGCATAACATCATCTTCACACATCTTTATCTTCATCGGTCAACATGAAACTAGGTCTCTACTCCTCTGACTTTTCATGACCTGCTCTCATTCTGATCTTAGGTTCGATGTCCTCTCCACCTCTATGCTATTTGTGAGTTTTTCCAGCTTTATGCTATTTGTGAGTTCTCCACATCAAATGCTATTTGTGAGTTTGAGTGGTGTCGACTTCCTCTCCACGTCTATGCTGAGTTCGTGTGGTGTCGAGTTCCTTCCCACCTCTATGCTATTTGTGAGTTTTCCACCTCCATGATATTTGTGAGTTTTCCACCTCTATGCTATTTGTGAGTCCGTGTGGTGTCGGCGTTGGCAGGCTCATGGTGACTGTCTTTGGATGGACGTGATGTCCCCTTCCTGATGGGTAGTCTCCCTCATGCTGATTCCGCGACTGGGCAAGTAGTGACGTCAACAGGCTGAGTGGATAATGGCTGTGACTGGGCAATCAGAGATGTCACAACAGGCTGAGTGGATAATGGCTGTGACTGGGCAATTAGTGACGTCAACAGGCTGAGTGGATATATGGCTGTGACTGGGCAATTAGTGACGTCAACAGGCTGAGTGGATAATGGATGTGACTGGGCAATTAGTGACGTCAACAGGCTGAGTGGATATATGGCTGTGACAGTGATGTCCGTATGCTTTGTGGATACTGTCTGCGGACTGGGCATAGTACATGACGCCACTGGACACCGTGTGTCAGCGAAGTGACAGTGTAGTGTCTACTATGATGAGTTTTCATATGGCAAATTGGCATTGACCATCCCTGTGGATTGCTGGTGCGAAAAGCCAGAAAGTAACTGTGATCTGGAGGGAAAGGGGGGGGGGAGGGGGGGGGGGGGGGGGCGAGAGGGGGGAAAACAAGGCGAAGGACGTGGGGACATTCCCACAGGAATGGCACAGGAGGTAAGACAGAAAACGACACCCCAGCCCCCTGCTCGCACACACTCAGCGATACTCTTTTCATTATTTTTTAAACATTGTAAAATTTGTTCGTTCGGCACACACGGTGCAGTCAGGCTGGTAGGAGGTAGGGTGTGGTGTGTGAGTTGATTGGGGGTGGGGGGGGGGGGGGGGGTGGCTGGCTCAGGGTGGCTTGGTGCCTGATTGTCTTTTAGTATTACAAGCCCTAGCCGTATATGATCAGACAACTTTCTGTCCCCCCCCCCCCTCCCCGCCTCTTCTCTCTCTTACTATCGCGCAGAACGGTTTTGTTTTTAGATCACGAATGTCAACTAAGCAGGGTTACAACAAAGCAGAGTCACAGGGAACTTACATGGTAGTCTGCACAGACATATCCAACAATGCTGCCCGCCCCAGGGTCTCGCCTTCCCTCCCTATAGTCACCTTGCATGGTCTTCTGCACAGGCATATCCAACAATGCTGCCCAGGGATGTGACACTCCCTTCCTATAGTCACCTTGCATGGTGTTATCCACAGGCATATCCGACAATGCTGCCCAGGGGTCTGACCTTCCCTCCCTATAGTCACCGACTTCAAAGGCCAGGATGACCAGTGCCATTATCTGTGCCTTCTTTGAGGACGGCGAGGATAGTGGAAGGGACAAGGACTGAACCAGCATGGGGCGCGGTGGATTGGGGGTGGGGTTGGGGTTGAGGCAGTGGTGGTGGAGAGAGTGGGAAAAGGGCTGTGAGGGAAGGGGGGGGGGGGGGGGGAGGGACTGTATGTGGCTACTATTGTGATTGTTCTTGGGATCCTTATCATAGCTACATTCCCCCTGTTCAATACGACTTAGACGTTTTGGGTAGTCTGTGGTGTGTCAGCATATCAGAAAGAGAGAGAGAGAGGGGGGGGGGGTCATATACACTTTTCACACAGACTTG
>JADBJO010000615.1:616090-623288 GCA_016801955.1 Conus betulinus | reverse complement strand
ATTACTAGTTAAATGGAACCAGTCTGAAAAAAAAAAAAAAAAAAAGTGGAAAGCTGTTCTTTTAAACGTGCATTATCATGACAGTTTAGTAAACACGAGTCAAAACCATAAAATACAAACATATCTAAGTCAATGACAAAGTGACCTTGTGGATGCTTTTGAACCCCATAGACTGGGTGTAAGCACAGAAGTCTGATGCTAAACAAAATTTGAACTGACAAAAACACACCTTGCACAACAGGTCTAAGTACACTGCTTTGAACTCTGAAAGCTGATTTTGGTGAATTCAGTCCTCCCGCTGCATTGCTCCTGCCCGGGGTATCACTCAACACAGATGGCTAAAAGTCCCCAAACTATTCCACATGGATCAAAATATGAAACCATGCGGCATGATCTTCATGATATCTATGAAGATATGCAAAAAAAAAAAATGGGAAAAAAAAGACAAATGAAAAACAAAAAAAAGAAAACTCATGTAAATAAGAAACTCAAAATGTAAATGGTAGAATAATACTCCATTTTTAATGTCTTTTGATATGCAATTTACATGTGCTGCAAATAATTTAAACAGTTTTGACCATAAAAGCCATTTTTTACCTTGCCAGGTCTACATTCCAGTGACAAAGTTGAAAAAAAACAACACACACACATACACGATATACGTTCCAGAAACATAGATTAATTCATTGATGCATTCGCACCCAAACTGATGATGTAAATGGATAAAATGACAACACTAGTGTATAAAATAATAATGTTTTTAAAAAAACCTTTACGTCAAGAGTCAATACAAGATCGTATCACTAGGTTGACTTGGCATACTGCAATCAAATTGCGAGTTACCCAGCAGACCTGTGTCAATCATGAATGGAAATGCAGATACGAGCTCCCAAACAACACGAGAAAAAAAGACACGACAGAATGACTCCAAAGAAGACAGACACTGGATTAGGTGACACTAAAGTGTTACAGTGGAAGGCATACAGAAGAAAAAATTAAAGACATAATCAAATTCGAACAGAATAACAGTGACTGGATTACGAATGGGGCCCAAGAGAAACAAAAACAAATGCCCACATAAAAAAACAGAAAGAATTTAAACATTTATATAAAAAAAAATAATGTCCTTGAAGTTGAATACAAAGAGATAATACCAGAAAAGGAAAAACATGAACGAAAGAGAAAGATAAATGCCCATGCTGAGAGGCGTGGATCATGTATGCAGAAAAAAAAACAAAAAGAATTCAGAGAGCACAATGATGTGACACCAGAACATCAGGTGTGCCAATTACCCCGAGAGTCAAAATGGTCATAGAAGTTACCTTTTCCTGTGTACACAAAATGAACTGATCAGGTAAAAAAAAAAAGTGGAACTTAAACAAGACAGCTTTCTCCTACAATTCTTTACTACCACTTGCTTTTCACTGCGACACTGTAAAAAAAATGTATTTTTAAGAATGTGATGTTTGGAAAACATTTTATTCGAATGGCAGATCAGTTCATAAGAAATCACATTTCAGTGAAACGTGGCACACGCATGAATGATGAGGAATGAAACGGACAGATCTCTGAGAAACATCAAAACCACCCTGAGGTTTTTTCCACTGGGATTTCAAGGTGCTAGAGGTTGAACCTGCAGGCCACCTGCTCCCAGGTTGTGTGGCGACTCACAGGGTGTGGCCCTGAATCTGATGCTTGGCGGCAGGATCTGTGGCTCACGGGAGGATGCCAGGCCACGCATGGGGCAGGGAAGGGATTCATGAGGATGGTCAAGACGGACCACCTCGTTTAAAGATCTCCGAAAGGATCAGCATCGGTTCTTACAAGTGACAGGACCCGGTGCTACGTCGAGTCCTTTGTCCTATTCTGCTTAGATCGTCTGACCATGTGTTTGCGCACCGATAGAACAAGCCGAGAGGAACGAATCTCCGGTCAGTGCCTCCGCTGTGTGACCCTGGGCAGCTCAGTCTGTTTCCTAGTGGCGTGGCAATCTTATATGATCTATGTGATGGTGGATCAAGACCTTAAGAGATGGACCTCTGTTGCTGTTCGTCTCTGCAGTGCCCCTCCCCCCCCCACCTACCTGATCTCCTGACCGGTCGCAATCTGAACGGGGTGTGGGGGCAGAGGCAGGGCTAGGTGGATGGCAATAGTGCTTTATGAGTTATCAGCGATGACTGTTTTTACATTACCATCACAGTGCACAGATACATTTGAATAATTTACAGGAGGCTTCTCTTATTTCCAGCGTTCTGTTTTGAGCCTGTGAACTTTTTTTTTTCTCCTCTCTTCCAGTTGTCACATTTATTGTGTGCACTTTTTGTTCCTTATGCAGCACGTTCAGATTTGTGATCTTCTTGAGCCTTTTGAATTTGGTTTGACCTCTTTTCCTGTCACTGCTTAATTGTTGAGTTTTTACTTATTCATTTTTTACACCTCTGCTCTGTCTCTATGTTGTGATTTTCAGCGTCTGAGTAATAAAGGTTGACGTCAAATTTGGAGTCTTGTCAAATTTGGGGGATCTCTCTCTCTCTCTCTGTCTCTCTCTGCTTCTCTCTCTCCCTCTCCTCCTTCTCTCTCTTTGTCTCCTCTCTCTCTCTCTCTCTCTCTCTCTCTCTGTGACTCCAAAGCCTGGATTGAAAAAAAACGTACACTTATTTATCTCTATTCTTTGAAAATATAGGTGCAGTTATAGAACAGGTGTGTGTGTGTGTGTGTGTGGATACTTTCTGTAGCACACCTTTTTTTTCGTAAGTGCAGTAAGTGTGCTTAACAATGGCAGTACTTTCAATAATTATAACAGCACATGTATAAATATACACACAATTTTTCCTTAAGTCACTATGTCAAAAACGCACATTTATACATGCGAGAAAACACTCAACAGATAATGCATTAAAAAACAAACAAACAAAAAAAGCACACAGATATACACATTTCTCAAAAATGCATATATATACATATATATATATGTGCATACACACAGACACACACACACACACACACACCACACACACGCATAGATAGATTGATAGAACAGATACGTGTGTGTGTGTGTGTGTATGATAATAATGATAATAATACCTGTACGCATATGCATACAGTGCCACATAACGCAGTCAATAACACTCCTATACTAGGAAAATGCACTCAACAAATACGCATGTAAAGAAACACACCCACGTGCCCACTTCTCTACAAAAATGCAAACATAAATATGTGCTCTCTAATCAACCTTAACAGGCACGCACAGAGAAGCTCATTCTGTTTGAATGGCTATGCCACAACCAGACCCGCTGCCAAGCAGACAGAGGAGATTCAAAGGCAGAGCTAAACTAGTTGATATCCCAATGGAACAATTAGTATTGAATAAAAGTTGCACCAGGAGTGGCGGTCAACCTTATGCCATACCTGCATCAAATATTGACAGCCACCTATATTCATTTTATCCTAGTTCTGTACGGCTGTTGAACTCACTGCCGGTGCCATCAAGACTGCCACAAATGCAGTCTCATTTAAGAATCAAATTGATACGACAGTCTTGAGATCTGCATATTGACTGATTTTTCTATTTTAACTTCCCCCCAGATATTTTATGGTTGCCTGGGCCTGAACCTGGCCATTGCTTTTAACTTTTTGAATATCGTGTGCGACTCCTTGTTGCCAAGTTTCGCTCTATGGGCCAACAGGCTGAGTCGCACTTTACTTTATTTTATTTTACTTTTTAACATGCACGCTGGTGACCTACTCGTTTTTGTGTGAACCAGTCTTTTAGGAAGAAGAAGAAGAAGAAGAGAGATACTCTGGTCTTTCACCACTGTCAGCAGAAAAAAGTAAGCAGATAACTTGTATTCTATTCACTCAGAAATGGGTAACCAGTGGAGAGAGTGAAATAGAGGAGAAACGTGGTCTGCTTTAGCAGGTGTGCAGGTGAGGCTGGCAGCATTGTTCTGGATTCTTTGAAGTCAGTGACAGGTGTTGGGGAAGGCCAGCTAAAGAGAATCATTGGTAGGACATATGTGCACACAATGTTTTTAGTTGCATCAGTAGAGAGATAAGGCTAGGTTGAACTGATCCTACGCAATTCAATAAAGGCAGCTTTACAGATGTTTGAATGGTGCTGCTGAAAGAAAACAGACCAGTCAAAATTTGCTTGAGACTGCTAAAGTAACAGACAAAGGAAAACAAACATGTGTACCATCAATCAGAACGGAATCAGGAAGTGAAGGATATGGAAGAAATTGTTTTGGACAGCATAGCAGAAGTTCACTTTTTTTTTGTTCTTTCTTTTTATTTCTGTCTCATCTTCTGTGCCACCTCAGTGGCAGTGCACCCAAGCTGCTCATTCCGACACCCCCGTCCACAGCCACAGCCCCGGCACTGGCAATCCACTGGGAGCAGTTAGTGTCAAGCCATCTAGAGGCAACCCACCTGGGGAGACACTGCACTGCTGCCGAGTCACTTCAGTGGTGTTAGTCTTATCATCATCAGGTTGCAGCTTACTGAAAGTCCTGCAGTCCTTTAGGTCAGCAAGGCACTCCATTAGTCCCAGACATCAGTGCATCACTGTTAGCTGTGGGGGGGGGGGGGGGGGGGGGGGGGGGGGGGGGGGACTGGTGACATTGAGTGTCGTCAGCAAAGCTCTCACATAAATGGCATGACAACTATGTCATTAGACATACCGGAAAAATCTGCAAATGAGCCGCATCGTTGTCACTGCGTATAGACCAACTTTACGATAGAAGCTGCACAGAACGAACCGGACCCAGGACGGACTCTTGTGGAACACCATACTTGCAAGGCAGACACATCAGAATGTACACCACTGACACACACTGAAGAAATAATCTATACTAGTGTGCAGAGTCACCAACACTGAAAGATGCTACAAGCCCGGTCAAGAGGATGGAGCAGTCAAAGTCTGCTGATGAGTCTAGGATAGCGAGAGAACAGATAGTGTCATTGAATCCACAAAGCAGATTGCAGACTGAAAGGAGAGCCACTTTGTCAACTATGGACACAATTGCAACCTCACTTATGGGAATAAAGCACATTATTTTATTTTAAGTGAGATGAGACAGTACAACTTTTTTCCAGTTTTCATGGCATATTTTTCCCATAATTTTGATGAAAATGACATATTTTTCCAAGAAGTTTCATAAAAATGACCCATACTTTTCCAACAATTTTAATAAAAATGACACATTTTCCCAATAATTTTCATTAAAATGACATATATATTTTTCCAATAATTTTGAGAAAATGACACATACTTTTCCGACAATTTTTGATTAAAATGATATATTTTTCCAATAATTTTGATTAAAAGACATATTTTCCCAATAATTTTGATTAAAAAGACATATTTTTCCAATAATTTTTATTAAAAGGACATTGGTCGATATTTTTGTTCAAGCAGTTGTGATCCAAAGATGGTATTTTGTTCGATGTGTGGGTGTGTGACAGCCAGCGAATTTGAAAATATCCGAAAAACAAGCAGACAAAGACGAAGAATTGATTACATGGGTTACACACACACACACTGTCACACACACACACAACACACACACACACACACACACCACACACACACTGTATTCCAATATCAACAATTGTCAATCAGTGGGAGATTGCATATCTTAAGAGATCAAAGTGAAGATGTTCTGTGCAGTTCTTAGCTGCTGCTGGCAGCAGCGTGATCAACAATGCTTGGATTATCAAACAGTACACAAGCTGTCCACTCAAACTGTTGACATCTTTTGACCCTTGTATCCTTAAATGGCTCCTCGAGCATAGGCTGAAAAAAAATCCCTCATATCACTCTTTACAACATCATTTCAGCTTATAGGCAATTCATTTCCTTCAAGTGCTCTCTTCTAATTTTCCGCCTGTCACTGGCTGCTTTGGGAGCCATGGGATTCTGTTTCTGAACTCGTCTGGGTGAGAATATCATAGAATTATCGGTGGGTATATCTCCTGCTGGTGGCAGCGGAGGATTGATACAGTGACCTGGGGGTGATGAATGGGTCCAACTCATTGACCTGGGTCTCAGGGATAGGTCCAACTCACTGACCTGGAGGTCAGTGGTAGGTCCAACTCATTGACCTGGGGGTGTCAGTGGTAGGTCCAACTCACTGACCTGGGTGTCAGTGGTAGGTCCAACTCATTGACCTTGGTGTCAGCGATAGGTCCAACTCATTGACCTGGAGGTCAGTGATAGGTCCAACTCACTGACCAGGGTGTCAGGGATAGGTCCAACTCAACGACCTGGGTGTCAGGGATAGGTCCAACTCATTGACCTGGGTGTCAGGAATAGATCCCAACGCATTGACCTGGAGGTCAGTGATAGGTCCAACTCACTGACCTGGGTGTCAGGGATAGGTCCAAGTCACTGACCTGGGTGTCAGTTATAGGTCCAACTCATTGACCTGGGTGTCAGGGATAGGTCCAACTCATTGACCTGGTGGTCAGTGATAGGTCCAACACATTGACCTGGTGGTCAGTGATAGGTCCAACTCATTGACCTGGGTGTCAGGGATAGGTCCAACTCATTGACCTGGTGGTCAATGATAGGTCCAACACATTGACCTGGGTGTCAGTGATAGGTCCAACTCGCTGACCTGGGTGTCAGGGATAGGTCCAACTCATTGACCTGGGTTTCAGGGATAGGTCCAACTCATTGACCTGGTGGACAGTGATAGGTCAAACACATTGACCTGGGTGTCACTGTCAGGGATAGGTCCAACTCATTGACCTGGATGTCAGTGATAGGTCCAACTCAATGACCTGGGTGTCAGGGATAGGTCCAACACATTGACCTTGGTGTCGGCGATAGGTCCAACGCATTGACCTGGGTGTCAGTCATAGGTCCAAGTCACTGACCTGAGGTCAGCGATAGGTCAGACTCACTGACCTGGGTGTTCAGGGATAGGTCCAACTCACTGACCTGGGTGTCAGTTATAGGTCCAACTCATTGACCTGGGTGTCAGGGATATAGGTCCAACTCATTGACCTGGGTGTCAGTGATAGGTCCAACTCGCTGACCTGGGTGTCAGGGATAGGTCCAACTCATTGACCTGGGTGTCAGGGATAGGTCTGACTCATTGAACTGGGTGTCGGGGATAGGTCCAAGTCATTAACATGGAGATCAGTGATAGGTCCAACTCACTGACCTGGGTGTCAGGGATAGGTCCACCTC
>JADBJO010000615.1:598590-601090 GCA_016801955.1 Conus betulinus | reverse complement strand
GTAAAACCACACATGGCTCCACAAGTAAAACCCACATGGCTCCACAATAATAAAGCCCACATGGCCCGACAAATAAAGCCCCACATGGCCCCACAAATAAAGCCCACATGGTCCGACAAATAAAGCCCACATGGCCCCACAAATAATACCCACATGGCCCACAAAATAAAGCCCACATGGCCCGACAAATAAAGCCCACATGGCCCCACAAATAAAGCCCACATTGCCCGACAAATAAAGCCCACATGGCCCGACAAATAAAGCCCACATGGCCCCACAAATAAAGCCTACATTGCCCTACAAATAAAAGCCCACATGGCCCCACAAATAAAGCCCACATGATCCGACAAATAAAGCCCACATGGCCCCACAAATAAAGCCCACATGGCCCCACAAATAAAATCCACATGATCCGACAAATAAAGCCCACATGGCCCCACAAATAAAGCCCACATGGCCCCACAAATAAAATCCACATGGTCCGACAAATAAAGCCCCACACCTCTGCATCCCCTTCACTCACGCCTGGACCACAGTGAGTCTGTGAACTCCCTGTTTTGTGTGTGTGTGTGTGTGTGTGTGTGTGTGTGTGTGTGTGTGTGTGACTGTAATACTGGTCTTTTCCTGACAAGGACAAGAGCGTCAAGCCAAACTCGGCAGGACGATGAACAGTGGTACACAATTTTCCATCCATCCCCTCCATGATCATAGCTTTTGACGCCTAACTGGACCAAGCAGTCGTGTCTTCCTGCTTATAACCCTGTTTCGGAAGTGCACATATAAATGAATACCGTACCAGATACAGAGCAACATCTTACTACGTGCAAATACATCTGCCAAACGTAGACGATAAAGTGGGAACTAAAGAAGTCATCCTTGGCAGTGAATCAAACAAATAAAGCCATGGGAAAGGTCAAACTGACCTGCTTTACTGGTTTCCACAACAGCCATTACCAAATAACACCAAAAAATCGCTATTTGACCTTTTAGGACAGCAATCAAACATAATTCAGTAGCATTCACAAAAGTGGGACAGTCTGAAGTAATTGCGTCAAATGAAATAAACGTCATCTATTACGTCAAGGCGAAATGACGACAGACAATTGAATAAGCATGAGATAAAAAGTGAAGGGCTACCACAGTTCAACCTGGTCACTTCGCCTTACAGTACACATACTCCTTCCACACCTCTGAGAGACACTGAAAGTAAGATACCGAACCCTTCATCGCCATTTATTCACGCTTATCCCCATACCCTTACCCCTTCCCCCCTTCCCATCCCCTCCCCTCATGCCCCATATACCGTCCCCCTTCTATTCGAATATCAAAGGTAAGCGTCGGAGAAGATCTCTACCAACACTACACCGATACCACCAGAACGACAACACGTGAAGACGGGCAGTTTTTTTTGTCAGGTGACAAGTGGGATTCAAACGCACGGTGTAGGTCTGGATTCAAGTCTGGGCTCTACCACTGGGCCAACCGGCCACCCAGAGAGAGAGAGAGAGAGAGAGAGAGAGAGAGAGAGAGAGACACGGGGTGGGGGAAGGAGAAGGGAGGGGGGGGGGGGGAGAGAGAGAGGAGGAGGAGAGGGATGGTGTGGTGTGGTGAGGAAGGTGTTGGGGTAGGAGAGGACAGTTAAACAGCCTGAAGAATTCCCAGTCATTCTGAACAGAATGATTCACCACTGGGTGTAATAAAGACCAGACTACAGAGAAGCACTCAATGCAGGTCCGTTCACCTTACATTGCAGCGTTGGTGGAATTTCAACTGCCGTTTTTTTACTGCGGACTTTCTTCACTGAGAGCGATAAACGCGACATTTCTTGAGACTGATTCTATACTTTCTGAAAACTAGGCACGATTTCGTCGTTCCCATCCTGTTACTGGACCATGCGTTCGTTCTGAAAACGAGTCGTTGACATATTCAAAAAAAAAAAAAAAAAAAAAAAAAAAAAAGAAAAAAGTTATCCTGCGCCTTTGTCGATTACAGGAAAGCGTTTGATTGTATTTGGAAAGAAGGATCGTTGACTAAATTGCTTAGAGGAGCCTTTTCAAAAATTCTTTGTGTAATTAAAATTCATACTGTAAGCCTAAGCCTTGTGCCCTTGTTAACGGACAAAAATCTTATCTTTTCGGATGTTTTAGACAAGGCGAAAGCCATTCTCCTGTTTTATTTGCTTTTTTTTTTTTTTAATGATCTTGAACAGTATGTGATAGATCATGACTGTACATATCTAAATACTACTGCGAGATCTCTTGATTTTACTTTCAGTTGTTATCTTATGTTTCTCAATTTGAGACAGGCACATGGTACAAACTTTGCAGAAAGCACTGGATGCTCTGACTGTGATCAACGGAAACTTGATGTAGATGAGAGTAAAAAAAAAACTTGTCGTGCTTCAGCGCCGTAAAAATCCTAGAGACCCTTTTTTGTTTGTTGTTGCCGCTACCATTCATTTGAAATGTAAAAACGTTAAGACGTTTTGGAATCGGATTCT
>JADBJO010000615.1:591090-593590 GCA_016801955.1 Conus betulinus | reverse complement strand
TGCTATAATGTTATAAGTAGTAATTATTCCATATTTTGCGTGCACTTCCACACACACCTATGCTTCACACACATTCTCTCTCTCTCTCTCTCTCTCTCTCTCTCTCTCTCTCTCTCTCTCTCTCTCGTCTAATATCACATAATTTTGTGAAAAGACGTAAAATGAAAGTACTACTACTACTACTACTACTACAACACACACACACACACACACACACACACACACACACACACACACACACCTCAGTACTCACACACCAGCAGACACACACACACACACACCTCAGTACTCACACACCAGCAGACAAACTCCGCAATGCCATTCCCATACAAAGGTCAGGAAACCCAAGCCGCCTCTGAATGGATTTAACCGACATGGGACTGAAGGGCTCACACTTAAAAGCAGCACAGCCAAGACTTCAGCTTAGGAATTAACTTATTCAATTCGGCTCCTTCGCACCTCCGCGCAAACGTTAAATTACACCGAGTGCGTGAACAGACTCAGCCATTGTTTGGAAATCAGAGTCAGTGGACCTTGAATCGGTTATTCAGACTTCCAACTAAAGCAGGGTGGGATTTTTTTTCGTTGTCGCAGTCAGTATTTTTTCTTTTTCTTTCTTTTTTTTTTTTTCTTTTTTTTTTTCTTCCGTACACACGTTTACCCGAGACCGCCAGTCGGTAGTAGCAGCAGACGACAGGCGAGCGACACGCCGAAAGCAGACGACTCTTGAAACAAGAGAGGTGTGAACACGTTGGGTGGGTTCTTGTGTCTGTTTTACACACGCCGTTTCTCTCTCTTTGCTCCCCCCCCCCCCCCCCCCCCCCCCCCCCCCCCCCCCCCCCCCCCCCCCCCCCCCCCCATAATGACCTGGTATTGTCGCTACCAAAGTTGGCGTTCGTATGTGTGGACAGGTAAGTGGTAATGGGGTGACTTGCACAGAATGTTACTCCGTTTGTATCCCGCTTTTGCTGACGGTCCGTTGTTGTGCAACTTAAAATCACTATAAGGATCCAGTTTTGTTTTGTTTTGTTGATTTAATTCCATGAACTCTGGAGTTTGTGAGTTCTTGTTGTGAGATCAGTATCGTGGCTTTGTGAACCTACAGTGTTCGGGAACGTTCGAACTTGACACACGCTCTCACACATTGTCTCCAGGCCTGTCGGTGTCACCGTCATCCCTGTTCCGGCCCACCTCACGTACCTTGTGCAGTGCAGCCCCTTGGCGTCGTCACACGTGCGCTGCAGGCAGACGAGGTGTGAGCGCTGTGGATTAGCTTCTTTCAGTTTGAAACCCCCTTGACTTTCCACCCAAGAGTTGGCAACGTGGATTTCACGCGGAAAGAAGCGAATCAGAGATCAAGTTGCTTTAGGCTCACCTAGGCCAGGTGTACACGTGTCACGCGAGTTTCGCGCGGTGAGTGAAATGTGTGGGACTGAACGCGGATTACACGTAATGTACCACTCTGTCAAGCAAACGCAAAAAGTGAGGGTTATCGAACTGTTCAACGAGAATCTACGTGCAACACACACACACACACACACACACACACGCACAGAGAATTGCGGAGACACAAGGACCGACAGAAAGACGTAGTGTCTCGCTACACTGTAGGCGTGTTAGCCTGAACTCGGTCATCGATCAACATCAAGGCCGGCCGATCGATCGATCCCGGCACCTTGGTCGCATATCGAACAGCGGATCAAACACCCAGCTACTGTGTCGAGGTGTATGTTGGGAGCCGGTATTCGCAGATCGCTTGGAATCTGCCGGGGCAGTCACTGGTGTGGGTCTCCTGGCTGGGGTTGATTGACTTTGATAATTCTGTGTCTCTCAGTCTTGTATCCCTCTCTGTCTGTCTGTCTGTCTGTCTGTCAGTTTTGTCCCTCCCTCTCTCTTGTCTCTCTCTCTCTCTCTCTCTCTCTCTCTCTCTCTCTCTCTCTCAAACCCACTCGCCTGTCTAATCTCACCCGCTTACTCTCTCCGTACCTCTTCTCATCTGTCATTCTTCTTCCGTTCATTTAGACTCTGTGGGAATTTGTGGCACAGTGGTATTAATTTCGAATGATTTCTCAATTCCTTAATCAGTTTTTCTTGTTCTTTTCTTTCACTTTGATCACTCTTGTCTTTCCTACCTACATTTTCTCTCCTTTTTATTTATTTATTTATTTATTTTTTTCATTGTTCGGTAAGGCTACTGTAGTATTTCTCTGTGTCGTTGTTCACATCTCTGTTATGTCTTTACCCTTTTCAGCCGCCATTTTCTCCCCGTCATGGATGACGTACCGTCAGCATCAGGCGCCGTGCGTTGCGGGGTCGTGTGGGGGAGATCTGGAGGGCGCCATCTTGATGACGTGCCTGCACGTGCTATGCCGGAACTGTCTCCCCAGCCCCACCTCCACCAGCCGGAACAATCAGGATCACTCTTACCTCTGCCCGGTCTGCTGCCCTCTTCAGCCACCAGGGAAAAATACGTCACAGAACGGAATGACGTCAACAAGCC
>JADBJO010000615.1:568590-586090 GCA_016801955.1 Conus betulinus | reverse complement strand
AATGTCACTGGAATTTGTCGGTTCGGTTCCTCCTTCGCCGAAGATGGAGTATGGCTGCCTTAATGGCGGGGTAGAAAACGGTCATACACACATAACTCCACTCCCATTGTTGGGTAAATGGGATTAATACTTGCCTGTCCATATAGAAAGTGTTCGCAGGATTATCAGCCTGCGTACGCAGAAGATGAAGGTCGGTTCCTCTGTTGTTCTTGCTGTGTACCAGTGTCAGCTCGAGGCGAGTCCGGAACTTCCCCTTTGTAAGGTGTCGTTGTCTGCATGTGTTCTGACTGAATGGCTGCCACCCAGCAGTTCTGATTTGGAGTTGTGTGCCTTTCACTGTTTCACCAGGTGAATAAGATGCCACCCTTGTTTGTCATTTATAAAACCAACACCTCATCCCCCGCTATTTTCTTTACGTTCTTTGCCCACTATTTCAGGGTTGGATTTTGTTTGTTGGTTGATTATTTTATTTCATTTTATTCTATTTTATTTTATTTCATTTTTCGATTTTTGTTTGTTTGTTTTTGCTTGCTCAGTAGTGACTATTTTAGAGATTCGACCATTATTGTGGCCTTTGTGTGGACGACCGGACTGTGAACGGTAATGATGAAACTGGAAAAAAAAAAATGAATAAAATAATGTCTGCACAGGGAGAGCCAGAAATCCTACCCCTTGCTTCCGTCACTGCACGCGCGCTTGGACGCCGAGGCCTCTGCAGACAGCACGTCCTCCAGCTCTGCCACGTCACTACACCCTTGCGTTCCACGCCAACACAAAGCTCGCTGACGAAATCAGGAAATCGCAGTTGGGCCAGATAACTCAGGGCGACAAAACTGAGAAGGGAAACCACGGGGGCCAGAGGGACGACAGTGACCTGAACTTGACCCTGATGACGTCATTTCATGCTCAGTCTCGTGAAGACACGTGCGAGCCGTTGTTGACGGACTTACTGCTGCTGCCCACCGGTGACGTCATACTGACCGACCGAGATAACAAGTAGGTCTAACTGCAGAATAATTTCTTCATCTCTGTGGCTGTTACAGCGCTTTTGTTTGTTTGTTTGTTTTGTTTTTTTTTTTTGTTTCGTTTGTTTGTGTTTTTTTTTTTTAATCTTGGTTCATGTGTCTTATCCGTAGATGATGTTTCTTATTCTTTTAAACGCATGTTCAGGTCGTTTGCACAGTCTAAGCTCTGCACTCACTTATGAACACACGCGCGTGCGCACGCACGCACACACACACACACACACACGCGCGCGCACACACACACTCACACACACATACTTACGCACGCACATGCACACATGTGCGCGGCCACACACACACACACACACACACACACACACACACACACACACACACACACACACACACACACATCCGCGCATGCGGATACACACGCACACACGCACACGTGCTCGTGAGTGCGAGAAACTGTCAGTTAATTGGCCACGCGCTTGATTCGAAATTGAAAATAACGTTCTCTATGCTCTCTCTCTCTCTCTCTCTCTCTCTCTCTCTCTCTCTCTCTCTCTCTCTCTCTCTCTCTCTGTGTCCAGGTGTGTGAAGAAGTTCAACCAGACGGGTCATCTGTTGACACGTGTTCCCATTCCGGAAGTGCCGTCACGCCTTGCGCTGGTGTCTCACGGGAAGGCGGTCATCTCTGTGATGACGAAAAAGGTCAGTTTCTGCCTCCATCTGTCACCATCCACCTCTTCTTCTTCTCTCTCTCTTCCCTTTCTTCCCTTTTTCTTTGATTGTTTGTTTCTTTCGTTTTTATGAGATCTCTTTTTTTTTTTTTTTAATTTTCTCAGTATGTACAAGTGCAGTGGCATATTACAAACTTTTGCTAAGCCGAGAACAACGAAAGCCATTGTTTTGGGTCATCAGGAAGTAAACTATTTGTCTGGTGTAATATATATATATATATATATATATATATATATATATATATATGTGTGTGTTAAAAAAATAAGATGGTAAAAGGAAGTTTTAAAATCGACGATTTTAAAACTTCCTTTTACCATCTTATTTTTAACAGATGTTGCTCCCCAAGGGGTCGAGCATTTTAAGAATTTTATTAGGTATTTTAGTGGTATTCTTGATATATATATGTGTGTGTGTGTGTGTGTGTGTGTGTGTGTGTGTGTGTGTGTGTGTGTGTAAAGGAGAGAGAGAGAAACTCTTCGAAGAATATGAATTCAAATTCAAATTTCATCCTAAAATGTTTTTTTTTTCAATCGTTATTCAAAATGTGGTCAAAAGAGAGCATCGCATCAGTTGACTGAATTTTGTCGGAAACTTTCACTTCGTATGAGCTGTATGTCTCCATGTTGCTTCCTAATCTCCCAGGTGACGTGTTATTAAACTTCAGCCTCGTGCATTCTATTTGTATGGAATAAGAAAAAAAAAAAAAAAACGATACAGGATTAGCAGAAAAATACAGCAGTGAATCAGGCCTGTGTAAAACAGTCGGCATGTCACTCTGTCATATTTGACTTAAAATCTCACCTTTAAAACTCACCGAGATCAGAAAACTAGAAAAAAACCCCACACAGATGGGAATATTTCCCATCACAGTATACACATTGTTGAATAACTCCGTGTTTGTCTTTGATCCATGTTTTAGCAGCATACAAACAATTTTCAGATGAAAAGAGAACCTAAAACTTCATACGAATTAGTTGATTAGTCAGTGCTTTTTAACAACAGAATTTATGGGCAGGAAATTTATAACACACAAAACGGATCAAAAACGGTGCTCAGTGCGTCGCACATTTTCTGAATGATATGGAGTGCTCTTAAGATCAACAGAATTCAAAACAAATTATTTGAATGTTGACTTTGTTACTGCCATTGGTAGTGTGAAATCTATTAACAATGATATAAGGAAATCAAAATGGCTTCTTACAGACATGGGATCGTAGATAATGATCGTTGCAGCCTCTGTTAAAGAACAGAAACATTGTACATTAAACATTTTCCATGCAGAGATGTGAATCTGTAACCAAATTCTGATCAGACCTGAAAACGTCCAATTTCTTTCGAAGTTTTTCCCTTATGGGATTTGTAACTATATAATCTAGCGATCAAAATCATCAAATCAATAACCTCGACAGTTTTTTTTTTTTTTCTTTCTCTTGCATAGAACTCTTCATTTATAATTCAGCTTTCAATATTACCACATCGCGGCGGGCAGTATTGCTGGACTTGATGTTTACAGTCATTACTCCATCTTATACAGAGTTCTAGATACGATGGTATTTAAATCGACCAACACAACACAACACGTGTGTTATCTATAACACAATGGATCAGAAGCAAGCAAAGCGTGCTGTTTATTTCATTATTTCCTGATGCACCAAAGTGGATAAATAAACGTTCTCCCCATGATGAGTTTCCCAAACATTTGGGTGCACAGCCATAGTTCAGGTGGGGTTTCTTCAGTGCATGCTCCTGGCAGGTCCTGGAATTTCTCCCTGCAGTGGCTAACTAGGGAAGAGTTCGACCTGGATCAGATAACTGTCGCCTGGTTTGATGCCACCACACTTTTGTCCCTTCTTTGTGGAGGAGCTCACATGAAGCTGGTCTAGGCTCCCGGAACGGGCTCCGTCCATTTCGAGCAGCCTTTCTGGAAGTTTAAAATCCACTCCTTTCATTCCTTTGTTACCTCTCCCCGTTTCCCTGGAAGCTGCGACTCTGGGCTGGAGTTTGACAGCCGGTGAGAATGACGTATTGCGGAGCAGTATGTTCCCTACCCACACACTGGTACCGGAAAACGTGTTAGTTTCCATGAATGATCTCGACCCATCTTTCATCGATAGGTATGTCAGTTAGCAATCATCATCCACATGACAATAAATTCCACATCCACATGGCAGTAAATTCCTCAATGTGGAGCGTGTGCATATACGTGTGTGTATGTTTGTTTTTGTGTATAGGTGAGCGCGCGCGCGCGCATACGCACGTACGTGCGTGCATGTGTGGGGGGGGAGGTATAATGTTAATGTGTGTGTGTGTGTGATATAATTTAGTGTGTGTATGCGTGTGTGTGTGTGTAATGCGATATGTGTGTGTGTGTGATTTATGTGTGTGTGTGCATGTGTGTGTGTGTGTGCGTGATTAGTGCGTGCGTGTGTGTGTGTGTGTGTGTGTGTATGTGCAATTCACTGTGTGTGTATAATTCATGATGTGTGTGTGTCTGTTCTCTCTCCCCCCAGGTCCTGTTCTTCCTGTCCTTACTGGGCACAGTCCGCATCCTGTCCTCCGTCCGGGTCAAGAAACACTACTGCTTCCTGGCCTCCGCGGGTCAGGGTCAAGGTCAGAGCGAGTGTCAGCTGCTGGCCGCCACCAACCTCTGTGACGTCATCGACCTCATCACGGAGAGCGGCGTGCTGCTCCGGAGACTCTTCACGCACAAAGGGGAGCGCGTGACCCTCTCCCGCCCCCTCTACCTGCACGTGCCGCTGCACCCACGTGACCCTCAGGTGGCGGCGCTGGTGGTGGACTCCGGGAGGCGCCTGCTGTTCGCGCTGACGTCAGAGGGGGAGACGACCTTCACCTTCAAGCCGAAGGACCCGAGAACAGTCTGGAGTGCCCCCTCGGGGTGGCGACGGTCCCGCCGACGGGACTCATTCTCCTGGCGGACCGAGACAGACACCGGGTGGTACTGCTGGGGCGGAGAGAGGTACGTTGTTGAAGGAGGTGTTGGGGGTGGGGGAGGGGCTGCACAAGCCGTGTGCTCTGTGTATGGCGGGCAGGTGGGGCGTGTGGCCTTGACTCAGGTGGATGGCTGGGTGAAGATCTACAAAGTGACTTAAAGGGGATGTGTGTGTGTGTGTGTGTGTGGGGGGGGGGGGGGGGGCGTGCGGGCGTGCGTGTGTGTGTGTGTGTGTGTGTGTGTGCTGAGTAAAGATGAAGAAATTAACTAATTGATTACTATTACTACTACTAATTACTATCAATCGAGAAAGAAAAGAAAAAGGTACACCTGAAGGTGACAGTAGGACTCAGAGAAGCACTGCCTTCAACTGCCGAACCAACCAGCTGGGAGCAATCCTATACCACCCTTGGAAGCCTGCGCTGTGTTCACAGAGGGACTGCAGACACGCACAGGGCATGCCATTAACACGTCAAGGGAAGTAACCTGAACTACTATTCTTGTATTATTTCCACGACCATGCAGTGTAAACTCTTGTTCTCATGATCAGATAACTACATCTTACAACTCCAAACGAAATGTTGCTTTCGACAGCAAAATCGTCTAGCACAGAGCACACAAGAACAAACAAGGTTTAATGATTTCGTCTTGAAGCAAGAATTACCGTTCTTGTTCGTTGTTTACTGTTTGCTGTTCTCTGTGTCGTGTAAGATTTTCTGTTCGTGTTTTAGCCCAAAATAATCAAGTGTGAAATGGCAAATGTAAAAACTAATCACTGGTGCATTGAATCCCGTGCTATGTTTCTGAGAAAAAAAAAACTTATACCCGTTCATAGTTCAGTTAAACTGCCCAAGTCTAGCAACAATTAAACTGCCCAAGTCTAGCAACAACAAATACATAAACAATTATCAACTTGAAATACTAGATCCGGGTTTACATTTCTGAGAAATTGCGTATTCCACTGACATGGGATCCTGTGATTCATATCGTTGTGGGTCGGTTCAGGTAAAATCATCTTGTCAGAGCTTGGATGAATGAGGTTGCAATATCTCCATACATGTCTGTGTGTGAAGAGGTCGGCGAGAGAGAACATGAGAGAGGTAGAGGGAGTGAAAGAACCAGGTGGGTTTTTCTTTGTCTTTTTCTTTTTTTTTTTGTTTTCTCCATGGAGATGGGGGTGGGGCGTTCCGGTGCGGTTGATTGTTGGTTTTTTTCCTGCTCAGTCAGAAATAAATGTGAGTTGGACAGCGTTGCCAAGTGCTTGTTCTGTTCATATTGGGTAAATGCATGTGTCTGCGCGCACATTCTTGAACATTGCTGCTCGTGTGTGTGTTTGTGTGTGCGTGCGTGAGCATGCACGCACGTATGCATGCGTATGCACGCACGTATGTGTGTTTGTTTATGTGCCCACGTGAAATGTGTGCATGTTCGTGTGTGCGTTTGTGTGTATGCGTGCGTGCATGCATGCATGTGTGAGCGTTCGTGCGTTACTGTGTGTTGACGTGTATCTGTCTGTCTTTCGGCCTGTGTGTGTACACACGCGTGCGTGCGTGTGTGTGTGTGTTGGCACACATTTGAGTGTGGCACGCATGTGCTTTTTTGTGTGTGTGCGTGCGTGCGACCACGCGCGCGTACATTTGTGTTTCAATGCACGCTGGGAATCTATAACATGTCAAACGTGTGTGTGTGTCATTTTGCTACTTTTGCTTATGCACGACCTGTTGCAGTACAATTGTTACGTGTGCGCGTGCGTTCGTTTGATGTGCATGCGCGCGCGCGCGCTCGTGTGTGTGTTTGTACGTGTGTGTTCAGAGAATCGTCTGTGCGACATGATGCACGACCACACACTCATCCTTCCCCTCCAAGCCTCTCCGCCCGTCCCCGTCCACGTCCACGTCCCCCCCCCCCCCCCCCCCCCCTCCCCCCCCCCCCGCCCATCTCCACCCCTACCCCCACACATCGGCCCAGTTCAATAGTTGGTGTTTATCGTGCATGGGGCGGGTTTGGGAGTAGGAATAGGATTGATAGTGTGAAAATGGTGGCACTATGATTCTGCGAAAAATAACGTAGGTAACACCAAATGTCAATAGAATAATCGACATATGCACACGCGCGTTCTCTCTCTCTCTCTCTCTCTCTCTCTCTGTCTCTCTCTCTCTCTCTCTCACACACACACACACACACACACACACACACACACACGCGGCAAGCGCCTCATGGCATAAACACTTTCAAGGGAAATAACTGTGAAGAAAAGATATACCGAGTGCGCTCCCCCTTAACCACTTGCATTAATAATTGTGCACATCAAAGATAAATGTATTCAACGAAGACTGTTTAATTAATGTCAAATGCTTTGCGACGTTCAGCTGTTTGAAATTCTCCTATATTTGAATCATCAGCTTATCGCTGAACTTCATTTTTTGTTACATGCACCAGCATGAAATTTTTGGCATAAAGCAATTAAAAGACAGTGAGGTAAATCATTTTTTTTCACACAACCGATTGTCACTGTGTACACACACTGTGCACACACACACACACACACACACACACACACACACACACACACACACACACTGTGTGTGTGTGTGTGTGTGTGTGTGTATATATATATATATATATATATATATATATATATATATGTATGTATGTATATATATTTTTTTCCGGCGATTAAAAGACAGTGAGGTAAATCACTTTTTCATCAAGCAGATTTTTTTTCTCACTCTGTGTGTGTGTGTGTGTGTGTGTGTGTGTGTGTGTGTGTGTGTGTGTGTGTTCCATATAGATACATATAGATAGATAGATGCTTAGGCTGGTAAATAGATAAATGTGAACACTGAACAATTAAGTAGTGGGGGAAAAGTGCAGGCTAATAATTCTACCGTCATTACTTTAATGACTTGGCAAAGATTGAAAAAAAAGGTACTATATATATATATAAATGCATGTAAATCTGCCTTTGAGAGGGATTGTGATGGTTTCCTCATGCAGCTAGTGAAGGATTTTCATATTTCAAAACATACGTTTTTTTTCTTCATCTTCAATTTTTTTCATTCAAATCTTTGCCAAGTCATTATTATAATGATGGAGGATTGTTAACCTGCACTTGTTTTCCCCCACTAGTTAACTGATATATATATATATATATATATATATATATATATATATATATATATATATATATATATGTGTGTGTGTGTGTGTGTGTGTGTGTGTGTGTGTGTGTGTGTGTGTGTGTGTGTGGACGTTTGTTGTGCAGATCCTATGAACAGAAACTGATTTGCACTGCCAGTTATAATTGATATAAATGAGAAAATAAAACAGACGCTCCTCTCACTCCCTGCCTAAGTGCTGTAGGTGTCCAAGTGCATGTATTCCGTCACTGTCTGCCTTACTGAGTAAGTAGGTGCAGAGAAAACGTATCTCCGGCTGGCATAAGCCTGTACTTGTACGTAATATTACTTGTATCCCAAACAACAACAAAAAGGTGAATTTATCCTTTATGAATTATAATTTTACAGTCACCAGAAATCGTGTTTATACAAATTTTTATAATGAAATGTAATGTAAAAGGATATTCATAGAGTTCTTTACCCTGCAAGGGCCCAAAGCGGAAAAAATTATAAAATACTCATTCTAATTCAAAACACACACACACACACACACACACACACACACACACACACACACACACACACATACACACACACACATGCTCGCGCACGCGCTCAATCAAGTTATTCCTGGCTTTCAAAAACAAATCTCCGAGTGTAAGATACAACTCCAAGAAAACAAACAAACAAACAACACATTAAACCAGAAAAAGCGACTTTTTAAAGTACGATATATATACATGTTGACTGTTACTCTCCCCTCTCAATGAAAAAGACTGCCCGTTGTGAAGACTCGTTCAAATATCACCAAATCAGCACATAGTGGTACTGTATGCACATAACCCACACATGTTACTTTAAAAGATTTGGGTACTGGGCAATACTTAGTCTATATACATAAACCATACATGTTACTTTGAAACATTTTTTTTTTTTTTTTGGTATTGAATGCATGGGCATTACTACCACACTGTATGCAACTCTAATTCTCAGAAAAAAAGGAAAAAAAAAGACGGTCAGGACTATTGTTGAAATCAATATACATTCCTGATTGTATGTGTAAGCTTATCTGTTATCATGTTTTTTTTTGTTGTTGCTGTTTGTTTGTTTTTGTTTTTTTGATAGCACACGGTGGTGGTGGTGGTGGTTAAGTGTTTAAGAGCCATTTATAAATGAGATGTTTTTAGCAGTGAGATGTTTGAGACCCATTTATTAACGGGATCTTTTTGAACAATTTATTAACGAGATGTTTGAGAGCCGTTTATTAACGAGGTGTTTGAGAGGAATTTATTAATGAGATGTTTGAGAGAGCCATTTATGAATGAGATGTTTGAGAGGAATTTATTAATGAGATGTTTGAGAGCCATTTATTTATGAGATGTTTGAGAGGAATTATTAATGAGATGTTTGAGAGCCATTTATAAATGAGATGTTTTTGAGCAATTTAGCCATGATATGTTTGATAGCCATTTATTAACGAGACGTTTTTGAGCAATGTAGCAATGAGATGTTCAAGGGCCCTTTATTAACGAGATTTTTTTTCAGCAGTTTATTAATGAGATGTTTGAGACCCGTTTATTAAGAAGGTGTTTGAGAGGAATTCAATAATGAGATGTTTTAGAGACATTTATTAATGAGGCGTTTTTGAGCAATTTGTGATGAGATGTTTGAGAGCCATTTATCAACGAGATGTTTGAGAGGAATTCATTTATTAGATGTTTGAGAGACATTTATTAATGAGACGTTTTTGAGCAATTTGTAATGAGATGTTTGAGCGGATTTCATTAATGAGATGTTTGAGAGGAGTTATTCATTAATGATATGTTTGAGAGAGAATTGATAATGAGGTGTTTGAGAGCAATTTATCAATATTTGATAATAAGATGTTTGAGAGCAATTTATAAATGAGATGCTCGAGAGGAATTCATTAATGAGATGTTTGAGAGGAATTGATTAATGAGATGTTCGAGAGGAATCTATTAATGAGATGTTTGAGAGGAATTTAATAATGAGATGTTAGAGCAATTTTGTAATAAGATGTTTGAGAGCAATTTACTAATTAGATGTTTTTGAGCAATTTCTTGAGATGTTTGAGAGGACATTATTGATGAGTTGTTTGAGAGGAGTTTATAAAAGAGACGTCTGAGAGCCATTTGTTGATGAGATGTTCGAGAGGAATTTATTAATGAGATGTTCGAGAGCCGTTTATTAACAAGATGTTTGAGAGGAATTTATCAATGAGTTGTTTTGAGAGAGCCATTTGTTAACGAGATGTTTGAAAGGAATCTATTAATAAGACGTAAGAGAGGAATTTATTAATGAGACGCTTGAGAGGAATTTAATAACGAGGTGTTCGAGAGCAATTCATTAATGATATGTTTGAGAGGAATTTTTTAATGGGATGTTTTTGAGCAATTCATTGAGATGCTTGAGAGGAATGTATTAAAGAGATGTTTTGAGGGCAGTTTATTAATGAGATGTTTTTGAGCCATTCGTTGAGATGTTTGAGAGGAATTCAGTGTTCACACCCCACAGCACAGGGCAACAGGACCTGTCGCCCCGTTGAAGCTATTGTCGTCCTTCAGCGAAGTATTATGGCAGCCAAACTTACCTGCACTGGCAAGGAAACAACTTAGGTGTTTGCAATAATTATTTGTCTAAAGGCACACTAGGTTTAGAGGGAGACCTACCTACGACAGCCTATCCGCTTTATTGGTGTGCGTGTGTGTGTGTGTGTGTGTGTGTGTGTGTGTGTGTGACAGAGAGAGAGAGAGAGTGTGTGTGTGTGTGTGTGTGTGTGTGTGTGTGTGTGTGTGGGGGGGGGGGGGTAGTACGGGGGGAGGGAGGAGGACGCGTGAGTTTGTCCGAAATGAAACTAGCTGACTCAATCACGAACATTACGCTGTGCCTATACTTCTGATCAGTCCAAGTAGCACATGACTAGATCATCATTCATCTCTCTCTCTTTCTCTCGCTCTCTCTCCGGGGGGAGTGAACTGCGACGTGAAGAGTACGGGTCAGTGTTGGCACTGTCTCGTTGTTTTTGCCAATTGTAAGACACTGACGTCGAGTTGCAACTAGTACTTTTGCAAGCAAGTCGTCTTGGTGCCATGCCTTCAGCCCCTCTTGTTTTTAGGGCGTCTTGTGGCTCCTTTTTGCCACAGTTTATCGCCTTCATGTTGAAGAGGGCCTCGAAAAAGACTGCCATGAGGTTCGCCACTCTGACACTGCGAAACAAGGTTGCCGGTGTCACAGTAGGCTTGCTCCTCTCGCTGCTGTTCTGGGGCAGTCTGCTTTTACGTTGCGGAGATATTGAACAGAACCCTGGACCCAACAGCCTTCGGCAGCTGAGAGTGAACAGCCTGACTGCCACTGCAGGACGCAGGACCAGCACGGACCGGACTGGCGCTTCCCCGGACGACAGGCAGACGACCTCGCCCCCTCTTCAGCAGCCAACGATCGCGCTGACGTCATGAAACAAGTTGGACTGTAAGTTTGATGGATTGGACAAAAGCTTAAAGGACCTTCGGGACCAATTTGATGCACTGCACAGGGGGTTCAATGATCTGCGTGAGGAGGTGGGATATATTTGAGAAAGGAAAATATGGAACTCTCAAAGAAAAATTCTGATCTCTTAGCTAAGGTGGAGCAACTTGAAAGAAAGACCGATGATTTGGAATGTCGCTCAAAGCGTAATCTAATTTTTCATGGTATTCCCAGACCAAAAGGTGAGTCCAATGAACAGGCTGAGGGAAAAGTGCGTGATTTGTTAACTGACAAACTGGACATTACTCGTGATGTGGAATTTGACCGTGTTCACAGGTTGAATTCGAAGCCTGACTCCCCCATCATTGCTTGCTGCTCTTCCTATAAAGACAAAGTAAGCATTCTTAAGGCCAAAGGTAAACTGAAGGGCAGCAATGTCTTTGTTGGGGAGGATTTCTCCTTTAGGGTCAGAGAAGTCAGGCGTGGTCTCTCTCCCTATCTTAAAAAGGCAAGAGCTGAAGGAAAGAAAGCTTCGATGATTTTTGATCATCTCTTAATTGATGGTTTGTAAGTATTTCCTTAATGAAGATGGCAGCTTGCGGGAATCAAGATAGGGAGACGGCGGCCACCTGATCAAATTTGTCTGACAGTGGGGAAAAATGAAAACGGGAATCCCAGTAACTTAACACCGTTTGACGCTCCGGTCTCCGATGACAGTGTCGCGCGTGAGCGTTGTTCTGTGTGTCAGTCGTGCCGCGCGGAGCTGGCAACGCTTTGCGCGTGTAAGCATACGACGAATTTTTCGTGTTCAATTGTACATAAATCTGTTTCCTTTCTGACATGGAACGTAAATGGTTTGATGTCTAAGTTTAGAGATCCTAATTTTGTTTCATTTCTGTGTCAGTTTGAATTTATCTGTTTGATTGAAACATTCATTGAAGATTGTCGTGATGATCTACTTACTGGTTATAAAGTATTTAGTAAACCTGCTATCAAATTTTCAAAAAAAGGAAGAAGATCGGGAGGCGTGGTTTGTCTATTAAAGAATGAGCTTACCCCATATGTGAAATCAGTTGAAGTGAATTGTCCTAATCTGTTTGTGTTCTTGATGATAAAATGTTGTTTGAATCAGAAAAGGATATCTTGTTGTATGTTTGTTCGTATATTCCACCAGAGGTTCTCCGTTTTATGTCCATTTTGACTTAGATAATGGTGTTAGTTTACTTGAAGAATGTTTGACTGACCTTTTGTTAACAAATGATGTATATGTCATTCTAAATGGTGATCTGAACAGCAGAACTTCTGATGTTTCGCAGAATTTTGCTGGGTGTGATGTTTTTGAAGCGCAATGTGATAGCCATTCCGTTAACATTAACCGATGTTCTCAAGATAAGACTGTAAATAATATGGGAAGTTATTATTAAACATGTGCACTGCTCTGAACTTGTCAATATTAAATGGCGTATGTAAAGGCGACCAAAATGGTTGCTATACGTACGTTTCTGATTCTGGTTGCAGTGTAAACGATTATTTTATTTTGTCGAATGAACTTTTTTGCTCTTTGGTATGATAGATGTGAACTGAATGTTTTGGAACGTATAGATTCTGACCATTTTCCGCTGTCTTTTCAAATTGCTGCCCCATTGGGAAACTCGGTAAAAATTGGTGAAGAGATGCTAGATTATACCTTAGAAAAAATTGTTTGGAATGATGAATGCTCTTCGTTGTTTAGTGATATTAGCAAATGAAAATTCGAGTAGAAACTTGATATTGCCATAAGTTTAATTGATTCTGATATAAACAATGCTCTGAATATGTTTAACGAATGTTTAATTGAAAGTGCTGAATGTATGAAAAAAAACGTGTGCACATTATGAAAGAAAGGGCGTCAAAAGACTGGTATGACCAAGAATGTCTTGTTGAGAAAAGAAAGACCAGGAGGCTGTTGAGAATTAGTCGCCGTTCGTTAAAAGACACAGACAGGACTGCATATGTGATAGCTAGGCGTGAATATAAGCATTTATTAAAGAGAAAAGAGAAAGAGTTCAATAAATCAATAATAGATAAGCTTGTTGCATCTGTAAAGTCTCAGAAAGAGTTTTGGGATGTTGTCCACAGGATATCACCACAAAGAAAACAGCCTAGAAATAACATTACAATAGATGTGTGGTTTCAGCATTTTCAAGCATTGTTACAACCCAACGATGATATTCAATTAGATCAAGAGGTGTTTGAAGATGGCTCTGATGGTTATATGAATCGCTCCATTAGTGAAGAGAAGTATTACTAGCAATTAAAAGATTAAAAAATCGCAAGGCAGCCGGTCCCGATGGAATCATTGGAGAGCTATTTAAAAATTCTTCTACCCATGTTGTGCAGTTCTGTCTGAAATTATTCAACAAATTATTTAATGATGGTGTGTTCCCGGACAGTTGGACAGAATCAATAATTGTGCCAATTTTTAAAAAAGGTGATGCGAATGATCCAAACAATTACAGGGGTATTTCTCTTAGTAACATTAGTAGTAAAATGTTTGGGATGATAATTAATAACAGACTGCAAGAATGGATTGAGGATAAAAATATTACGGGTGATTATCAAGCTGGGTTTAAAAAGGGTTATTCGACTGTTGACCACATGTTCACCTTGTTGGCTCTAGTTCAAAAACACAGTTCTCTTTTAATCGAAAATTATACGTAGCTTTCATCGATTTTGAAAAAGCTTTCGATTCCATTAATAGAAACCTCCTTTGGCCAATTATGAGTAAAAATGGTATTAAGGGTAAACTTTACAGATGTATTAGAAGTATGTATAATGAGGTGAAAGCTAAAGTTCGTTGTGGAGCTAAATTCACAGATTATATCAATTGTTGTTCTGTCGGGGTAAACAGGGCGATGCCTGTAGTCCAGTTTTATTTTCACTGTTCATAAATGAGCTAGCAATTGAGGTAATTAATAACGGGAGACACGGGGGGTTGTTGACTTCTGATGCGTTTGAATTGTTTATTCTGTTACTGGCTGATGACGTGATTTTGATATCAGAGACAATCATTGGTTTACAGACACAACTGAATAGCTTACACCGCTCAGCTGCATCTCTCCAGCTGAAAGTTAATTTATCTAAAAGTAATATTATTGTGTTTCGTAAGGGTGGTTATTTGAGTGCAAGAGAACGATGGCTATATAATAATGCTCCCATGCCTGTTGTGAATGCCTATAGATATTTGGGTATACTTTTCTCTACTCGTCTGAGTTTTGTTTAGTGCTTGCAAGGATCTTGCTAGCAAGGCCAAAAATGTTTCGTTTTGTATTATGAAAAAAGTTACATGTTTTCAACAATACGTCCTTTCATGTGTTTTGCAAGCTGTTCGATAGTCAAGTGCAGCCAATTGCACAGTACGGATCGGAATTATGGGGATTAGATAACGCTGCAATCCATTGTGAATCTGTGCATCTTTTCGTTTTAAAAAAATTTTCTAGGTGTAGATAGGCGGACGCCTAATGATCTTGTGTATGGGGGAGACGAATAGGTTTCCTATATATATTGTTTCTGCTGTTAAATGCATCCGATACTGGCTTAATTTACTCCATATGGAAGAGTACAGAATACCTCGTAAAGCTTATAATATGCTTTATGATCTTGATTCTAGAGGAAAAAACAACTGGGCTAGTAAAGTTCGTATGTCTTTTTGAATACGGTTTTGGTTTTGTATGGCTGAATCAGGGTGTTGGAAATGTTAAACAGTTTATAAGTTGCTTTCGTCAACGACTAATTGACTGCCGTTGGCAAAAATGGTTACATCATGTGCATAATAGTAAAAGGTTTGATTTTTACAGACAGTTTGGTAATTCCCATGATCTGAAACCTTATATAACTTTAGAAATGGATAGACACTTTAAATACATAATGGCAAAATTTAGACTTGGAATATCGGATTTAGCAGTCCATAAATTTAGATACAAAACATTCGATCTTTTGAAACACAGAGGAAGCATGGCCTTTGGCCGGGACATCAGAGAAACTTGAAATTAGCTGGTAAATGAAATCATCCGCTGTTGACATCAGGCGATTTTCATTGTAGCTGGGTTTTAACAGCGGCTCAACTGATGACAGGTGTGTGTGTGTGTGTGTGTGAAGTCTGCCCAGGTGAGAGGCATGCTATACAACAGGTCCACTGGCCATGGTCATTATGACTGTAGAGGGGTGGAACTGTCCCAAGAATGTCCCCGTGAGGATGCTCCGTCAAAAAGCTTTTTTCTTCCCCCCCCCCCCCCCCCCCCCCCCCCCTTTTTTTTTTTTTTTTTTTTTTTTAAACCTTTTCTGGCTGTCGCATCTTCTGTACCAGCTCTGTAGCAGTGCACCCACGCCCCGCTCATTCCGACGCTCCGTCCACAGCCACAGCCTGGTCAGTCCCGCCGCAACCCCGGCACCGGCAATCCACAAGGAGTAGTCAATGTCAAGTCGTCAAGGGGCAACCCACCGGAGAGGAGACGCTGCACTGCTGCCGAGTCACTTAGGTGGTATTCAGTGGCGCCTGTTCTGATCCAGCATACGCAGGCCATCACCTGCTAACTCCCAACTGACGACAATAATCGCTTAGTCGTGGAGCCGGCGTGAGTGAGGTCTTCCTCCAGAGAGCGCCACCACATCCGACCAACGGCAGCACCCCCATGAGAGCAGGGCATGGAGGACCACGCTTTGTCACAAACATTGTATCCCCACGTCCTGGTTCTTCTGTCCTCTTTTCGGTAGCCCTCACGCTCTCTGCTCTGTTTTCCAGGCTTTAGGGTCGTCTTCACTCTGCCTGCTTTGGCGACTTATTCGTTTGTCACTGTTCTCGCAATTCTTTACACACGTTTTTCCCCCCCTTAACAGAATTGAAATCATGCCAGGCGTGTGTGTGTGTGTGTGTGTGTGTGTGTGTGTGTGTGTGTGCGTGCGTGGTGCGTGCGTGCGTGTGCGTGCGTGTGTGTGTGAGGAAAAGAGGAGCAGGGAAAATACATGTGTTCGTGCTGTGCGCGTGCGAACATGTATATTGTATGAACTTGTGATTGTGTCTGTGTGTGAGCGCGCGCATGCGTGCGTGCGTGCATGAGTGCGTGTGTGTGCGTGTGTGTGTGGGGCGCGCGCGCGCGCGCGTGCAGATATGTTTAAGTGCGAGTAGTGAGAGAGAAGTGGTGGCAGCAGGGTAGTGACGGTGGCTCGGGGGTGGAGAGGTGGGGAGGATCGGGGAGGGGGAAATGGGCGTAGGTCGGGTGTCTGGGGGTGATATATGACGTCGACGTGTGTGCGAGTGCTCGATCGCACCACCTGGCCATCTGTTGGTGCCATGTCTGTGTGATGTATCTTCCGTTTACTGCCCTGTCTGTCACGACCCACCCCCACTCCATGTCATCCCATGGACAATTGTGTCGTAGTCCCTTTCCTAGTCACGACCCACCCCCACTCCATGTCATCCCATGGACAATTGTGTCGTAGTCCCTTTCCTAGTCGACCACCCCCACCCATTTCATCCCATGGACAATTGTGTCATAGTCCCTCTCCTAGTCACGACCCCACCCCCACTCACATCCCATGGACAATTGTGTGGACAATTGTGTCGTAGTCCCTCTCCTAGTCACGATCCACCCATTTCATCACATGGACAATTGTGTCATAGTCCCTCTCCTAGTCACGATCCACCCATTTCATCCCATGGACAATTGTGTCATAGTCCCTTTCCTAGTCACGACCCACCCCCACTCCATTTCATCACATGGACAACTGTGTCGTAGTCCTATCCCAGTCAATTTGTAAGCGCTTAAAACTTTAGATTCAGCAAAAGTGCAGATGATTATACACGCTGATGACGACGATGATGATAAATAGATTCAACGTCAAGGCCGAAAACGGGGGGGGGGGGGGGGGGGGGGGGGCATGATTTCATAGCCTGCAATGGTCATGTATGTGGTGGTTGCTGCTGGCGAGGTTGTTGCAACCGTGGTGATGATACTCGAGCTGCAGCGAGTGCTCGGAGAGGGAGAGCCGGTTCGACATGATTTTCGTCAGACACTGAACTCGTGCTTTTGAATTGTTGGTACTGCTCCGGGCTTCAAATATTTATTTCTTCTCGGCATGTTGAAGTCGGTGCACAGACTGTATGTTATTGGATAATCGTCACCTGTGAAGTGCCTTGAGCAGACGAAGGAATTTTTGTTTGGTGTCGAGTACTGTGGCCCGAAGTTCTCTCGACATGT
>JADBJO010000615.1:558590-561090 GCA_016801955.1 Conus betulinus | reverse complement strand
ACTCAGTGAGTGCTCCCCAGTACAGACCACCAGTGAGTGCTCCCCAGTACAGGCCACTCGGTGAGTGCTCCCCAGTACAGGCCACCACTCGGTGAGTGCTCCCCTGTACAGAGCACCAGACCACTCAGCGAGTGCTCCCCAGTACAGACCACTCGGTGAGTGCTCCCAGTACAGGCCACTCAGTGAGTGCTCCCCAGTACAGGCCACTCAGTGAGTGCTCCCCAGTACAGGCCACTCAATGAGTGCTCCCCAGTACAGGGCCACCAGACCACTCAGCTGTTTCGCCCTCCCCGTGTTAAAGAAATCGTCAGGCTGGCTGTTGCGTTCGCCTTACTCGCCGGAGACAAACCACTTCACCTACCTACACTGCCTGAAATCACGTAGATCCTTTGCCTGACCAGGAGTGGTGTCTCAAACAAAGAAAAACAAAACAAAACAAAACAAAAAGAAAAAAGAAAGGGAAAAACGAACAAAAGAGAAAAGAAGACGGAAAAAGGAAAAAATTTTTTAAAAAATAGAAAGGAACAGAGAAACATGGACAGTCAGTGAAAGGGAAAAGTAAGAGTTCTGAAACACGATAATCGACCGCAGGTGTTGTTAGGATCAACAGGTGAAAGCGAAACATCTACCTAAGTAAGAGTCTGTTGTTTGTTTTTCTGTCTGTCTGTCTGTCTCTATCCTCTCTCTCTCTCTACCCTCTGTGTGTGTGTGTGTGGTGTGGTGGTGTGTGGTGTGTGTGTGTGTGTGTGTGTGTGTGTGTGTGGTGCGAGCGGGAGTCTGAGCGTATATGTGTGCGGGTGTGTGTGTGTCTGTGTGGTGTGTGTGTGTGTGTGTGTGTGTGTTGTGTGTGTGTGTGCGCGCGCGCGCGCGCAGCGCGCGCGTGTGTGTGTGTGTGTGTGTGTGTGTGTGTGGTGTGTGTGTGTAGGGTTGAACTAGGTCGAGAGGAGGGGGGTTACAGGAGGTTACAGGGGATCACGACTTACCCTCACCCACCATTTAAGTGAACTGCCCCCACCCCCTTCCCCACCCCTCTAAAAAAAGAAGAGAGAGGGAGAGAGAGAGAGAAAAAAAAAAAAGCCAAGATTGTGCGAGATTACATTGCGACCCCCACGTCAAGAAGTCGGACCATCCACTAACCCTCCACCCTCTCCTTCCGGCTCTCCTCCCCTGTCAAATGTCAAACCATCACCGTTCCCACTCCCCCCAAATTCTAGGTCTTTAACGGCTAATGCTCTCTCTCTCTCTCTCTCTCTCTCTCTCTCTCTCTCTCTCTCTCTCTCTCCTCTCTCCCTCTCTCTCTCTCTCTCTCTCTCTCTCTCTCCTCTCTCTCTCTCAGTGAGTAGCTGGTGGGTTTAAAAAAAAAAAAACCCTCTATCATTAATCTTTTGGACCCCCACCACCCTCGCTCCCCTGCAGCCCCAACACCCCCCCCCCCCTCCTTCCCTCCTCCACTTACCCCCCAACTCACCACACCTTCGTCCCGCCCCTCCATTGCCCTTTTCCCCCTCTCACCTCTCCCCTCTCCCAACCCCCCCCCCCCCCCCCCCCCCCCCCCCCCCCCTCTTCTCCAACACCAAGTAATCCGTCCGTGACCTAATTGAAGGTCTGTCTGTCGGTGTGTGTGTGGTGTGTGTGTGTGTATGTGTGTGTGTGTGTGTGTGTGTGTGTGTGTGTGTGTGTGTGTGTATGTGTGTGTGTGTGTGTGTGTGTGTGTGTGTGTGTGTGTGTGTCTGTCTGTCTCTCGGTCTGTCTCTCGGTCTGTCTGTCTCTCTCTCTCTCTCTTGTGTGTGTCTGTCTGTCTGTCTGTGTCTGTCTGTGTCTTTTGGTGTGTGTGTGTGTGTGTGTGTGGGTGTGTGTGTGTCTGTCTGTCTGTCTGTCGGTGTGTGTCTGTCGGTCTGTCTCTCTGTCTCACGGTTGTGTGTGTGTGTGTGTGTGTGTGTGTGTGGTGTGTGTGTGTGTGTGTGTGTGTGTGTCTGTCCTGTCTGTCTGTCTGTCTGTGTCTGTCTGTCTGTCTGTGTCTGTCTGTCTGCCCGCCTGTGTGTCTGTGTGTGTGTGGGGCAGTGCTGGGGTGGGGGGGGTGAGGGGGTGACATGTCATGTCCGTGTGGTGATTGGCAGACAGCTTTGTGTGGAACCGGTCCCTGGCCACACCGGGTACTCACGCGGCGGCGGGTGGTGCGGGGCCACTTGCACCCAACCACTGTCAAGGTACTCCTAGGATAGGACACGCGTACACACTTGTGTTCAGCATTCGCATGCACCCCTATATGGACTCGTTCACATACGCACACACCTACGCGTACGTGCACTCTCTCTCTCTCTCTCTCTCTCTCTCTCTCTCTCTCTCTCTGTCTCTCTCTCTCTCTGTCTCTCTCTCTCTCTCTCTCTCTCTCTCACAGGACACACGCACACACACACACAAAAACAAACACACACATACTCACGCACACACGCACGCACGCACGCACGCACTCACACTCACACAAATAAACGCACGCGCC
>JADBJO010000615.1:538590-553590 GCA_016801955.1 Conus betulinus | reverse complement strand
TGTGTGTGTGTGTGTGTGTGTGTGTGTGTGTGTGTGTGTCTCTGTATGTGTGTGTGTGTGTGTGTGTGTGTGTGTGTGTGTGTGTGTGTGTGTGTGTGTGTGTGTGTGTGTGCTGATTTTGTATAAACGGGGGAGGGGGTGCCGATGCTTCCATCCTGGTCAAATAGCGTGCATTGGAGGTCTATCCCAGCAGAGAAACGTTTAAAAGAAGGGGGGGGGGGGGGAGGGGGGGGGGGGGGGGGGCTCTCCAAAGCCCTAGGAATCCCCCCCCCAATCCGCCCCTGTCAGTCAAAGGTTCACAATTCGCACTTTGACATTCTCTTTTTCATCCACTATTATCCGTCTCCCCCCCAAGAAATTTTTTTTTAATGAATCTTTGCCCGTTCATTCTCTTGATGAAGGAGGGTTTGTTTGTCGGTATATGTTCTTTCCCACGATTTATTTGTTCATCAATAAAACCTGACGGATGGAAGGATGAAGATGAACAGGAGAGCAGGTCACTGCACAATACCTAGAACTACTCATGGTCATCCTTCCTGCTCACCTTTTCATTATATATTATAAGGAATACTTATATAGCGCCTATTCTCGGCTAAAGACCAAGCTCTAAGCGCTTTACAATCCACACTCGTTCACAAAACGGGCTGCCTACCTGGGTAGTGCTGACTGAAGAGCTGCCCGCTGGCGCTTTCATTCAGTCGTTTTTCCTGTGTCGTCCAGTCCATATCATTCAATATCGTTCACTCAAATTCTTTACTTCCTTCATTCTTTCCATTTCGTATGCAGGGTGCACGCCATATTTCATCCATACCAACGGCCAAACTGGCCTTCTCTTCCGAAAGTTGGTGATGGGATTTTATGTGGTAGCAAGATGTTATGCGTGCGTTCACACACGGAACCTCGGTTTATAGTCTCAATCGAAGGACTGTATGGGGAAAATGGGAGTCAGAACTCCGAGGGAAAAATCCCCCTCTACCGAAACGGCCCGGCAGAGATTCGAACCCGCAACCCCATGATCACCAAGATTACGAGTCCGGCGTTCTTACAACTGAGCTACTCCGGCCCCGCTATCCCCAAATCTTTGTCATTGTGCTGTGTCAGTGTGTGTCATGACTCACTGTCCTGCGCATCTTTATCCCAAAGTCCTTGTCATTGTACTGTGTCAGTGTAGAGTGACATGTTCTCTTCACCTCACTGTCGAGGTCCCTGTCATTGCACTGTGTCAGTCAGTGTGTGGTGAGCCTTTTCTCTGGTCGCATTAATCCTTCAACGATCGGCTCAGCTTACAATCACACTGAGCTGACAATGAATAGAAAATAATTAATGAGCATCTACACAACCACAATCACAGTGGCGAAAAGATGAGCAAAGAGACTGACAACTGACGTGAACTGAAAGCTGGGGTGTGGAGCTTTGCATGATGAGCACGCTCAGTGCAAAGGCTGAATGATGACGGCATGAACACGCTCAGTACAAAGACTGAATGATGACGGCATGAAACACGCTCAGTACAAAGACTGAATGATGACGGCATGAACACGCTCAGTACAAAGGCTGAATGATGACGGCATGAACACGCTCAGTACAAAGGCTGAATGATGACGGCATGAACACGCTCAGTACAAAGACTGAATGATGACGGCATGAACACGCTCAGTACAAAGGCTGAATGATGACGGCATGAACACGCTCAGTACAAAGACTGAATGATGACGGCATGAACACGCTCAGTACAAAGACTGAATGATGACGGCATGAACACGCTCAGTACAAAGACTGATTGATGACGGCATGAACACGCTCAGTACAAAGGCTGAATGATGACGGCATGAACACGCTCAGTACAAAGGCTGAATGATGACGGCATGAACACGCTCAGTACAAAGGCTGATTGATGACGGCATGAACATGCTCAGTACAAAGGCTGAATGATGACGGCATGAACACGCTCAGTACAAAGGCTGATTGATGACGGCATGAACACGCTCAGTACAAAGGCTGAATGATGACGGCATGAACACGCTCAGTACAAAGGCTGATTGGATGACGGCATGACCACGCTCAGTACAAAGGCTGAATGATGACGGCATGAACACGCTCAGTACAAAGGCTGATTGATGACGGCATGAACACGCTCAGTACAAAGGCTGAATGACGACGGCATGAACACGCTCAGTACAAAGGCTGATTGATGACGGCATGAACACGCTCAGTACAAAGACTGAATGACGACAGCATGAACACGCTCAGTACAAAGACTGAAATGATGACGGCATGAACACGCTCAGTACAGAGGCTGAACGATGACGGCATGAACACGCTCAGTACAAAGACTGAGATGGGCGATCTACAGACTATAAAAAGGCAACTCAAAACAACAACATCAACAGCAGCAGCAGCAGCAGCAAAAACAAAACCCTAAGAAACCGACAGATTCACGGTTCATTTACAGCATACAATGAACCAGGGGACAAAACTCAACGCTCTTCTCGCGAGGCAGCTCTTTCTCTCTGGTCAGTGGCCCCGCGGCGACGTGATTTTTGACAGCTCCTTGTTATGTACTGAAGCTGGAAATGAGAAAGAACGGGCGTGGGTGTGGCTGGCTGTGGTATGGGGCACAGGATGAGCGGCATGGGGGAGAGAGAGAGAGAGAGAACACGGGGACGGGAAAGAAGCAGAAAGTGGTGGTGGGGGTTGGGTTTGTTGGGGGAGGGGGGGGGAGAAGGGGGAGGAAGAGAGAAGCAAGAAGCGTGTGGGTGAGGGGTTGGGAGTGGGGGTGTGGGGGTAGCAGTATTCTGATCTCCGATTCATGAATTCTACGCTCCACTGACAGAAAATGACCTATCGATTCCCATTGACGTCACTGTGGTTCCCCCCCCCCCCCCCCCCCCCCCCCCCCCCCTTTTTTTTTTTTTTTTTTTTTTTTTTTTCTTGTTTAGATCTCGAATGAAACTAGGCTGAGATTTAGCATTGTGCATCGATTGTAATGTTCTGCAACAGCGACAAGTTATCAAAGCTGAATGAAGTTCTGCCTTTAGAATTTCACCCAAATGGCGACGCCCAAATACAGGCGCACGCATTGGCCTGAGCGGGCCGGCTAGAGCCATAGCAAATCGTCGTGTAGAGAGAGACGCGAGAACGGCTTTTAACAGAGACCGCCAGCTCAACAGACCGGACTGACTTTAAATGCAATGATCCAGCTGTGGTGCATTGATCGATTTCTTTGTTGCCCTCCAGGATTTTGTCCCCGAGGAGTGAGACAGGTCACACTCGCATGTTTCAAGAAATGTCAAATGTGTCCAAACTCGAGCGGAAACTACATTCGTGTAGAGAAAAAAATCGGTGTTGCAGAACGGAATGTGAGCCACGGTGTGTTTTTGTGAATCCACCGTTCTTCCGCGGTGACGTGTGGACTTGTCACTGACGTCATCAAAATGTCTGACGTCCAGTTATCCAGTGACCTGGCAGTGTGGGTGCTCCGCTGATCGGTAACGGTGTGGTTGATTGATTGGAGTTTTAACATCGGGGAGGCTTCTTAGCCAGGGAGACCGGTGCTATTAGCGGTGAGGCGCGGGGGTAGGGGAAGGGGGAGGAGGGGGGAGGGGGCTATGAACAAGGGGAAGTCACTTGCATGGCCCGAGGCCTCGCCGGACAATATTCCCCCCGACGCCTTGGTGACGAAACAGTGTCCCACTGCCTTTAGACCAATCAGACGCCTTGATGACCAGACAGTGTCCCACTGCAAGTCAGACATCTTGATGACCAAACAGTGTCCTACTGCCTTTAGACCAATCAGCAATCAGAACAGGCATGTCTGAACATCACCAACATGACCCGGCAGCAGCGCAGTGTCTCCTCTGGTGGGGTTGCCTCAAAGCGACCTGACATGGATTGCTCCTGTCGTGCTGGACATTGCTGTATGGGGAGGGGTCAGAACGAGAGACATGAGAACTATGGCACTGAGAGGGCGAGGAGGAACAGCACAACCAACACGGTAAAAGAGATGTACTGTCATTCAGCACATATATAGTAGATACATGTGTACATACATACATACATACATACATACATACACATACGTATATGTATACATACATACATGTATACATACATGCATACATACATGAATAAAATGAAAGATGAGTTTCAGAGTTCTGATGATGATGAAACACTGATGGTGCAGCAGACCACACTTGGCCCTTTTTTGTGCTGTCGCGACAAGGCAACAACAGCAACAACGACAACAACATCAACAGCAACAACAAGATCAACAACAACATCAACAATAACATCAACAACAACAATAATAACATCATCAACAACAACCACAACAACATCACAACAACAGCATCAACAACAAACAGTTTTGTGCTGAGGAAAGTCAGCGACACTGCGGGTCTGTGTACAACAGACGTACAGCCATTTGTCACGTGCCATGTCGGGCACTGACTTCCTGAAGACACATACAGCTAAGTCCTGCAGACAACACCTGCCGACCAGCCTGAGTGTTCGCTTCCAGACCGGGGGCCGGAATAAACTCAGTTGGTAGACGCGCCGGACTCGTTAGCAATACACCTTCCCCGAAGATGGAGTATGGCTTGCCTTAATGGCGGGATTAAAAAAAAAAAAAAACGGGTCATACACATAAAAAACTCCACTCCCTTTGTTGGGCAGATGGGATATGATCCTTGCCTGTCTATACAGGGGCAGTGGGATCCACAGGAGTTATCAGCCCTTCGTGCACAGAAGAGAAGAAGAAGAAGAAAAAGCTTCCAGATTAAAAACGAAGCTACAATGATAAAAAAAAAAAAAAATGCAAAGCATATAAACGTACTCCAAGTTTATCTTGAATACGCGTGTACGTGCCAAGAGCATGTTTACTATGAAAATGCCCATGATCTACCAGTCAGTTATTAGATCTAAAGCTATCTTAAAATCCGCCAAATACGGGGGGGGGGGGGGGTCAATAGGGGGGCTGGGGGGGGGGGGGGGGGGGGGGGGGGGGGGGGGCGGGCGCTGAAAAAACGTCTCGATCAAAACATGCGTTATAAATGTATTCCATCACTGAGCCATAAAGAAGAAAAAAAAAACCGTGTTGGGCCGTTTTTTTTTAAGCCGTTAGAAACGGCTATTCTGGTAAAATAAAACATTGGGCGTCATCCGTGACCCATAATGTACATACCTACAAATTTTCAGAAAGATCGGCCCAGAAGTTTTGTCTGGAGCGAGTGGAACACATTTAACCACGGACAGACACACAGACAGCCTTTTTTCGTTTCCACTGTAAAGTACTTCCTGTTCTTTAAGAACTGGGAGTACAGAAGAGGCTAACCGTACACAGAAATACGTGAGGAGGTGGTATGAGTCAATACACAGCGCAGAGCTGGACAGCCGGAGGGGCCCTCTTGTCTGTCCGGTCACCACAGTACAGCGACAAGAAGCGGACAGACCTTGGGAAGAGGAGGAGGACAGAACAGATTGCACGCTGTATAGGGAGATACAGGTCTGTCAGAACGATGTCAGTTGTAGGTTCTGAGGAAACACACACACGCACGCGAGCGCGCGCGCACACACACTCACGCACATACCACACACAGGCACGCACGCACACACGCACGCACACACACACACGCGCGTGCGCGCGCACACACACTCACCTCACACACACACACACACACACACACACACACACACGCATGCACGCACGCACGCACGCGCGCGCGCGAGCGCATATGAACACAACATCCACGAGCGCACGCACGCAAGCACAACACGCGCACACACATGCATGTACATGCACACGTACGCAAACACACACACATACACACCACCACACGCGCGCGCGCGCGCGGAGAGAGAGAGAGAGAGAGAGAGGAGAGAGAGAGAGAGGAGAGAGAGAGAGAGAGGAGGAGGAGAGAGAGAGAGAGAGCACGGAACAGATGCACCCAAACCCACACAACAAGAAGCACGCTCTCTCTCTCTCTCCTCCTCTCTCTCTCTCTCTCTCTATCTCGCTCACACACACACACCACACACCACATACACACACGCTCTCCTCTCTCTCTCTCTCTCTCTCTCTCTCTCAACATGCACACACACATACTCTCTCTCTCTCTCTCTCTCTCACACACACCACACACACACACCACACACACACACACTACACACACGCTCTCTCTCTCACACACACACACACATACACGCACTCTCTCTCTCTCTCTCTCTTCTCTCTCTCTCTCTCTCTCTCTCTCTCTCTCAACACACACACACACACACACCACACACACACACACACACCACACACACAACACACACACACACACACCACGCACACACCACACACACACACACACACACACACACACACACACCACACACACACAGAGGGAGGGAGGGAGTTTGGGAGTTGTTATGGGGAGAGCTCCAGGCAGCGGGAGAGATCGAACAGGGCGCTGATAGCTCGTGACTCTGGTATTTAACGGACAGATAATGACCTATCGATTTGCCTTTGACGTCATCGGATCGCCAAGTACCTTGTCAAATTCACCTTCACATTATTTAACACTGGAAGAAGAACGGTGGTGTGTGTGTGTGTGTGGTGTGTGTGTGTGTGTGTGTGTGTGTGTGTGTGTGAAAGTGAGGAGAGAGAGAGAGGGATAGAGAGAGGGGCGAGGGAGAGAAGCTGATAGGCAAGAGAGAGAGAGAGGGGAAGAGAGAGGGAGAGGGGAAGATGAAAGGAGACGAGAGCCCCCCAGGAGACAGAGGGAGGAGGGAGAGAAGAGGGAGAGATAGAGAGAGAGAGAGAAGAAGAAAAAAAGAAGAGAAGAAGCGAGGGAGAGAAGAGAGAGAGAGAGAGAGAGAGGATGGGGAGAGGAGAGAGGAGAGAGAGAGAGAGAGAGGAGAGGAGGGGGAGAGAGGGGGAAGGGGAAACGGAACGACGGGGGGGGGGGGGGGGGGAGAAAGGGGGGGAGGGGAGGAGGGGAGAAACGAAAGAGAGAGAAGGGGAGAGAGGGAAGGAGGGAGAGGGGAAGATGAAAGGAGGGAGAGAGGAAGAGAGAAAGAGAGGAGGGAGAGAGAGAGAGAGAAGAAGAGGGAGAAGAGGAGATAGAGAAGAGAGAGAGGAGAGAGAGAGAAGAGGGAGATGAGGAGGAGGACGGGAAGGGGGGGGGAGAAAGAGAGAGGAGAAGAAGAAGGAGAGGAGAGGAAGAAGGAAAAGAGAGAGAAGAAGAGAAGAGAGAAGAAGAGAGAGGAGAGAAGAGAGGGAGAGAGAGAGAAGACGAAGAAGAAAGAAGAGAGAAGAAGAGAAGAAGAAGGGGAAGAGAGAAGAAGAGAGAGAGAGAGAGAGAGAGAGAGAGAGAGCACACATCCCAGTTCTATTTTGTGCCAGAATATCTAAAAACCTGTCATTACCATGACGAATCATCTCCAAATTCCATAACTCTTTGGACGACTTGCTGGTAAACAATTGTTGAAAAAAAAAAACACCGACAGAGAGAGATGGAAATGTATGGACTGGCCCCTGTGGCCCAGTGGTTAGCCTCTGGGTACATTGGTAGACTGTTTGCCTCCCGCCGGTTCCTGTCTAGATCTGTAGAGCGTCGAGCGTTCGTGGCCTGAAACTGGAACACTGGAACCATGCCGCCGATCCTCCGTCTGCTTCATGGACTCATATCTGAGACTGTAGCTGAAATGTTCTGATCAACACTGCAGCTGTCTGTTTAGCTCGGGCCTGGTTGACACCGGCATGTACTACGGAAAGAAGCATAGATTATAGCCATGCTTTGTCACAATACTTGTGTGGAGCTGTCTGGAACCACCAATCAGCTGTGTGTTGTTGTTGTGTTTTTTTTTTTTAGTTCAGTAGATCCTGACTGGCACGACGCGATCAGATATAAACAGGTACCCCTTGTTGCGTTTCTTTTGTGGCGCAGTATACCGTGCGGGATGGTGCCCTGATAGATAATGACCTATTGATCCCTGCTGACGTCACCAGCAGAACGCAGTCGCCAATTCTATATCACGGCACCTTTTTCTGTCAGGACTTGGCTGGGGGGGGGGGGGGGGGGGGGGGGGGGGGGGGGGGGGGGGGGGGGGGGGGGGGGGGGGGGGGGGGGGGTGGGAGTTTAGGGAGTGGGTTTAGGAAGTGTTGGAGATGGAGGGTAGTGTGTGTGTTTGGGGGGGGCGGGGGGGGGGGGGGGGGTGGGGGGTGAGGGAAGGGGTCAGTACAAATAAGATATGCCGTTACTGCCGAAGCGACTGTTTGGTGAGGAAGATTGGGGTAGGGGGGGGGGGGGGGGGGGGGGGGGGGGGGGGGGGAGGGGGGGGGGGGGTGGGGGAGGGGACGTGGGGGGGGGGGACAGAAGATACAGACAGAAGAACGAACGACGATGTTCGTCACGGCTATCAGCCCGATCTTCACCACTGTTTCTGCTACTGATACTGCTGCTGCGGCTATTGATGCGGCTGCTGCCGCAGCTGCTACTGCAGCTGTCGCTACGGCTACAACTACAAACTGCTGCTGTCGCTACGGCTTACAAACTGCTGCTGCTACCGCTGTTGTCGCAACGGCTACAAGTACTGCTGCTATTGACGCAGCTGCTGCTGCTGCTGCTACTGCTGCTGTCGCTACGGCTACAACTAGCCTACTCCTGCTGTCGCTACGGCTACAAGGACTGTTGCTACTGACGCAGCCGCCGCTGCTGCTGTCGCTACAACGGCTACAAACTACTGCTGCTGGCGCTGCTATTGCTACAACTCCTGATACTGTTCATGTTGTTGCCACTGAGACTGCTGCTGCCACTAACGCCGCTGCTGCTACTGCTGCTGCTGCTGCTGCTACTACTACTGCTGCCACTGCTACTGCTGTTGTTGCAACTACCACTACTATTGTATACTGCTACTACTGCTGCTGCTGTGCTGCTACTACTGCTGTCACTGCTGCTGCTACTGCTACTGCTGTTGCAACTACTACTACTACTACTACTGTTGCTACTGCTACTAAAGCTGCCGCTGCGGCGGCGGCGGCTTCTGCGACTGCTACTGCTACCAAAATTACCTGTGATGGATAAAAGCAACGGAGCCAAGCTGTGTCAGCCGCCACATCCGCTCAAAGCAAACAGCCAACCAGCACGAAGATGGGGGGCGTATGACCCTAGCTAGATCTATGAAGGCCTGGCTCAGTTCTCTCTGCCACGAAATGGCGGTAATCGTGAGATGTTGATATCAGGGGGAAAAAAAGATCGGTCTTCCTCTGCAGTCGATACTTTCTCTCTTTTGGCTCCCTTTCATTCATTCTCTGTGTGTCTGTCTGTCTGACTGTCTGCCTGTTTGCCGATGTTCTCTCTCTCTCTCTCTCTCTCTCTCTCTCTCTCTCTCTCTCTCTCTCTCTCTCTCTCTTTTTCTCTCTGAGCTCCAAGCCCTTGACTGTGTATCTTTATTCTTCGCTGTTATAACAGAGGCTCATGTAACCAACCCACCCCCACACCCCACCCCCCCACCCCTAACTGTGACAGTCCTACACAACGATGATGCCAAGAAAGTGTAGAAATACATTTTCCCTTCTTCCACCCCCCCTCCTCCCCTCCACTCTGTGTGTGTGTGTGTGTGTGTGTGTGTGTGTGTGTGTGTGTGTGTGTGTGTGTGTGTGTGCGTGTATGTGAGCGATTGAGATTGTGTGTGTGTGTACGTGCGTGCGTGTGTGCATGCGTGCGTGCCGCGTGCGTGCATGCGTGCATGTGTGTGTGAGTGTGTGTGTGTGTGTGTGTGTGTGTGTGTGTGTGTGTGTGTGTGTGTGTGTGTGTGTGTGTGCGTGTGTGTGTGTGTGCAAGCGCGCGTGCACGATTGAAACTGTGTGCGTGTGATGTGTGTGCGTGCGTGCGTGCGTGAGTGTGCGCGCGTGCGTGCGTGTGTGTGTGTATGTGTGTGTGTGTGTGTGCGCTTGCACGCGCGCACGTGAGTGCACGAGCTCGAGCGCGATTGGAAAATATGGAGCAGAAGGGCTGACATAAAAGACAGTGGGAACAAGAGAGGAGGAGGGGGGGGGGGGGGGGGGGAGTGATGTCACATGGGCAGGCATTTCAATGGGTACTTTCACCATCACTGCTGACATAAAAGACAGTGAGAAGAAGAGAGAGGAGGAGAGAGAGAGAGAGAGAGAGAGAGAGAGAGAGAGAGAGAGAGAGAGAGAGAGAGAGAGAGAGAGAGAGAGAGAGAGAGAGAGAGAGAGAAGGGGGGGGGGGGGTAGGGACAGAGTGATGTCACGCGGCAAGGCATTTCAATGGGGACTTTCACCATCACTGCAGCTTTCTTGCTGAGAACCAAATTAAGCGTTCACAGATGTGGAAACGACATATTAGGCTGGTCTGCAAATCTCCCTGGATATGACGTACTCTAATATATGGCATTGCTCTGATTGTGCAACACCCCTAAAAAAAAAAAAGTCTAAGGCCCACATCTTGGGAATAGGTGGTTGTTGTTGTTGTTTTTAAGTCGAGGAGCCATCGGTTATACGCCATTTATATGAACAATATAATTGGTGACAGTGTTTCTCTCTCTCTGAAGAAATGATGAAATCGTTGATTGATAAAGGTTTTGCCGCGGTGTGGGGATAAGAGTTGCTCTGAACCTATTGTGGTTCATCTGTGAATACACGTCACAACCAAGATAACAGACTTTCAAGCCATGATTTAGCAAATTCAGAAGTAAAACCACTGAAACTCTCTCATGCCAGAAATAAAAAATGGCACGATTTTAACCAAAGTCATGGGGTAAACCACGTCATAATCGATTTTTGGCAAAAAACGCAAAAAAGCCATGAACATACGTCATTGCCAAAATCTGGGAGGCGCTCTCTTGAAGTCCTGAATGATAATGACAATAGGAATGGTGGAAATACTAATTGTAGAAACACCAGAGATATAAGGCTAAAAACATCACACACACACACACACACACACACACACACACACACACACACACACACACACACACACACGCACGTACGCACACACACACACACGCACGCACACACACACACACAACACACGCACACACGCACGCGCACACACACACGCGCACACACACACATGCGCTCGCACGCGCGCACATACACACACATACGGTGAGAGAGACAGAGACAGAGAGAGAGACAGAGACAGAGAGAGTGAGAAAGAGAGAGACCAATCACACACACACACACACCACACACACACACACACACACACACACACACACAAACACATATACACACAGATACAGAGAGAGAGAGAGAGGGAGGGAGAGAGAGATCACACACACACACACACACACACACACACACACACACACACACACACACACACACACACACATATATATATATATATATATATATATATATATATATATATATATAGAGAGAGAGAGAGGGAGGAGAGAGAGAGAGAGAGATCACACACACACACACACACACACACACACACACACACACACACACACACACACACACACACACAGAGAGAGAGAGGGGGGGGGAGAGAGAGAGATATCACACACACACACACACACACACACACACACACACACACTCACACACACACACACACACACACACACACACACACACACACACACAGAGGGAGGAGAGAGAGAGAGATATCACACACACACACACACACACACACACACACACACACACACACACACACACACACACGGGTCCATTTGCAAAGCTGAAGTGTTCCAGCCTTAGCGAACACGGAATCTCCAGTATATCCCCGTGCTGTGGATCAGAGTTGTTACGTTCGTGCTTCCAAGTACACTCTCCCACCTCTTCAAATAACACGACCCGCATGAACACTCGTAATTTTGCTTTTCGATGTGACTGCACTCACTCCTTCCCAGCTAACTTAATCATTTTCAACACCAACTCTAATGACGCCCATCTGATTATTGTCGTTTCTCGCGGAAACTTTGGAACAGCATATCATGCCATTCTGATAAGAAAGGTGAGGGAGAAGAAGAAAAAAAAAAAAAAAAAAAAACTCGACTAAGCGGCATAAATTTTGAAATGTTGACAACAGGTTAAAAGAAAAACAAACAACATCCCAAAACCTTACAGCTATAGAGATGAACCCCCCCACCCACCCCACCCTCCCCACCCTCTGCACTCCCCCTCCCCCCCCCCCCCCCCCCCCCCCCCCCCCAAAGGCGTTGTCGCTGCCGTGTAATAAGCTGGTTGCTGATCTGACAGTTAACGACCTATTGATCCCTGATGACGTCATCAGCACAGCGCTGTCAGCAGTTAGTTCCCAGTACACTCTTCTTCAAGGATCTCAGCTTGGGGTGGGGGGGGAGGGGTGGGGGTGGGGGGGGGGGGGTGAAGGTACGGGAGGAAGGGAGGAGGAGGAGATAGATAATGGAGGGGGTAGGTAGTCTTGGAGAGTGTGGGGGTGGACAAGGTAGAGATGGGCCTTGCTGTTAATATTGCAGCGACGAAGTGAGAAAAAAAAAAGTCTCCCAGATATATCTGTTCTTCAGAAACAGTTAAAACACCAGACAGAAGACTGAAGAGTATAGTGCTATCACGAGCTGCACTTTAACAGTTTTCAGCGATACCTGAAATGGACGGAAACCAGTTATTCACCAGATGAAATAGACGGCTTTTTTTTTCCCAGACCTATTTTTCCCCCAAACATACAGACTGTGGCTCCTGTGAGCTAGAGAGTATACAGCATGCTTCTGCCAATTTTTTATGGAATGGGTAAGTGCCCCAAAACAAGACATTTTCCAAAGAAAATGGACAGAGAAAGAAAAGAAGTGAACTGCAACATCTTTTCACCCTTGCTAAATCAATATATCACATGAAATATGACGCTTTTTTAGGCTTAGTATATGTTGATAGTCATGTCCATTTATACGGATTGATTTCAACCTGCATATTTGCATATGAGAAGGTATATGCGTGCATGCATAGGACAGGGGTATAGATATATACCTACAAGTTGATATCATTTATGAATTATAGGATTAAAGTGTGCTCGTATGATTAGAAAACTGGTACATCTATTTCCCTGGACAAGCCAACATGCAAGCGTGCTTGTTGCTGCTGTTGTACCTGGACCTCTGGTCAGCTGTTGGAAGACAGGGGACTGACAGAGGATTAGGATGACCGCTGCTTTAGTACTGGACTGCCAGTCTCACCTTCCCCCGAACAAACTGACAGAAGATCTAGAATGACCACTGGTTATCACTAGGCTGTCTGTCCTGCTGTACCCCCAACCCCCCACCCCTCATCCCGATGAGAGACGAACAGGGTGACTGCTGGTCAGCACAGAGTTGTCAGTCCTTGGTCCCCCATCCCACAACAGCTGAGGAAGGTCCAGTGAGTAGACCCAAATATCACACTGACCACTAAGACTTTCTCAGCCTATCGAAGGTCCAGTGAGTGAACCCAAATGAGCACATTGACCACTCTGACCTTCTCAGCCTATCGAAGGTCCAGTGAGTGGATTCAAATAATCACACTGACCACTAAGACTTTCTCAGCCTATTGAAGGTCCAGTGAGTGAACCCAAATGAGCACATTGACCACTTTGACCTTCTCAGCCTATTGAAGGTCCAGTGAGTGAACCCAAATGACCACACACTGATCCACAATAACCTTCTGAGCCTATCGAAGGTCCGGTTAGGAGACCCAAAATGACCACACTGATCACAATAACCTTCTGTTCCTATCGAAGGTCCGGTTAGGAGACCCAAATGACCACACTGATCACAATAACCTTCTGTTCCTATCGAAGGTCCGGTTAGGAACCCAAATGACCACACTGATCACAATAACCTTCTGTGCCTATCGAAGGTCCGGTTAGTGGACCCAAATGACCACACTGACCACTATGACCTTCTCAGCCTAACAATCCCTGAACCGGTCATCATCAATCCATAAACTGGACACTCTTCTTGTCAGTGATGACAAAAACATGTTTTTCAGCCCAGTTTTAGTGCCAGCTGAGTGAGGAATGGAACACCCAGTCCATTCTGCCGTGGAACAACCAATTCTGGATGATGCATTACTGCAGAGCAACTCATTCTGGATGTTCCATCACTGTGGAAAAACCAGTGCTTGATGATCGATCACTGCAGAACAACCAATTCTGGATGATCGATTATTGCAGAACAACCAGTTCTGAATGATTGATTATTGCAGAACAACTAATTCTGGATGATTGATTATTGCAGAACAACCAATTCTGGATAATTGATCACTGCAGCACAACCAATTCGATTGTTGATTATTGCAGAACAACCAATTCTGGATGATTGATCACTGCAGAACAACCGGTTCTGGATGATTGATTCTTGCAGAACAACCAATTCTGGATGATAGATTGTTGCAGAACAACCAGTTCTGGATGATTGATTCTTGCAGAACAACCAATTCTGGATGATTGATCACTGCAGAGCAACCAATTCTGGATGATTGATCACTGCAGAACAACCGGTTATGGATGATTGATTATTGCAGAACAACCAGTTCTGGATGATTGACTATTGCAGAACAACCAGTTCTGGATGATTGATTCTTGCAGAACAACCAGTTCTGGATGATTGATTATTGCAGAACAACCAGTTCTGGATGATCGATTCTTGCAGAACAACCAATTCTGGATGATTGATTATTGCAGAACAACTAATTCTGGATGATCGATTATTGCAGAACAACCAGTTCTGGATGATTGATCACTGCAGAACAACCAATTCTGGATGATCGATTATTGCAGAACAACCAGTTCTGGATGACTGATTATTGCAGAACAACCAGTTCTGGATGACTGATTATTGCAGAACAACCAGTTCTGGATGATTGATTATTGCAGAACAACCAGTTCTGGATGATTGATTATTGCAGAACAACCAGTTCTGGATGATTGATTGTTGCAGAACAACCAGTTCTGGATGATTGATTGTTGCAGAACAACCAGTTCTGGATGATTGATTATTGCAGAACAACCAGTTCTGGAT
>JADBJO010000615.1:523590-533590 GCA_016801955.1 Conus betulinus | reverse complement strand
GCTTCAAAAAGAAACTGCCTCGTGTGTCGTCATTCTCAGTAAACGAAGCAGAAAACAATGTGTCAAATACGTCATTCACACAGGATGTTCGCGGCGCGCGCACACGAACGCGTACACGTACGTACACCTGCACGAGCGCGCACGCGAGCACACACACACACACACACACACACACACACACACACACACACATACATACATACATACATACACACATACACGCACGCACGCACGCACGCACATACGCACCCATACACACACGCACGCACACACACACACACACACACACACACACACACACACACACACACACACACACACACGCACACACACACACACACACACTCAAAAATGCACCAGCATAATTGTGCACGCCGCCCATCTCTCTGTCTTTCTCTGTCTCTGTCTGTCTGTCTGTCTGTCTGTCTGTCTGTCTCTCTCTCTCTCTGATGTAACTTCGAATGAAAAAGATGTAAACTAAAAAAAACAAAGATTCCACAGCAACGCTCATTGACTACACACGACAAAAGAGACGATTGAACTTTTAACAATAACGTCTTCTTCAGAAATGACAATAACTGTCTTTTGAAAAAAAAAAAAAAAAAAAAAAAAAAAAGAAAAAAAAAATGCCCCCAACAGTCCTCCCAAGATGGCTGCCGTCAGAAAAGTGGACACACACCCCTACGCCCCCCGGCGACATGCCGGACAATGGACAAGAAACAGAAACCGAGACGGATGCTGGAGAGAGAGAGAGAGAGAGAGAGAGAGAGAGAGAGAGAGAGAGAGAGAGAGAGAGAGGCATGGGCGGAAAGGGGGATGAGGGGGGGGGGGGGTATCAAAGGTGAAGGGCAACAGCATAAATCACCATGAAATTACATGATCATACCTCAAATCCTAGCTATGACTCGACCCAAGATTCTTCCATGGAAAACTTCAAATGATGCAGAGACAAGGCCTGAGATTTTGTAAGCTTGAGTTCACAAGAACAGTTTGGGAGTGGGGGTGGGCCGGGGGTGGTGGGTGGTGGGGGGAGGGGGTGGGGGGTGGAGGGGGGAAGCATGCTTCCCTCAGATCATGTTCGTTGTCATTTTTTCTTTTGTTTGCGTAGAGCCCCGAAAACAGACATAGCGTATTTACGACCCCTGTTTGAGAATGTTGCCATGCCGACCATATGAACTTCGGCGAGAATTTCCGAACATTTCTTTCTTTAGTCTGTGGACAAATAGCAGATTAAAAAAAAAAATCGTGTTTCTCATGCACAGAGATTACTTTCAGGACAACGAACACTTCAGTTCACAGAGATTACTTTCAGGACAACGAACACTTCCATTCTCAGATGTTACTTTCAGGACAACGAACACTTCCATTCTCAGATGTTACTTTCAGGACAACAAAGACTTCCAATTACAGAGGTTACTTTCAGGACAACGAACACTTCCAGTCACAGAGGTTACTTTCAGGACAACGAACACTTCCAATAACAGAGGTTACTTTCAAGACAACGAACACTTCCAAACAAGGAAAGATCTACTGGCAGAACACCACTTTTCAAACACATTCATGTTTGAAAATAAACAAAATTAAAATATCTCCCCGTGTCAAACGCGGTCACAAACAAACGCCACGCAATGGGGAAGCCTGTTTATTACACATGGAACTGTTCCAAGCCAACATGTCATTATCTATCCTTCATTTGTTCATTAGGACAACGAAACAAACAACACAAACAAGTTCCATACCCCCCCCCCCCCCCCCCCTCCCCTCCCGGTTTAACCACACACCCAGGCAAACTATGAATCTAAACAAGCTGTTTTTCATTTTTGTTGTTCAGCAAACCGACCCCTGTTTACCACAGTTAGTCAGCAGTTCCTGACCTGTCCATCTTCCAGCAAATATAATCCCTGCTCAAAGGCATGCTGTTGACGTGCGACAACTAGTTTGACCGTAAACAAACTTAGGGGCTACTTCACTAGGGAAATCGAGCAAACGTCTGCAGGCAAAAGTCTTTATGTACTCTATATCTGTGCAGACTTCACAGTTGCATGCGTATACCTTAAGTATCGAACTTCTTAAAACGGAGAGAGAGAGAGAGAGAGAGAGAGAGAGAGAGGAGAGAGAGAGAGAGAGAGAGAGTTTCAACAGAAACTAATGAATACAGACAACACAATGAATACACAAAACTCATTTTATGGCAAATATTGTGAAATAATGTGAGCAAATTTCGCAGTACATTCTTACAACAACAACAACAACAACAACAACAACACAACAACAACAACAAACCCATAAAATGAATAGCACCTTCAGAGAGATATTTCAGAGCGGTTACGCAAAACAGGACAGCTTCAAACATCAGGCATTTCAACTGCACCTGTTTGCTGCACAGTCGACCTATCGATGTGGCGTTATCAATGTGGCTCTTTCCCACATCGGCGTTATCAATGTGGCTCTTTGCCACCATCGGCGTTATCAATGTGGCTCTTTCCCACATCGGCGTTATCAATGTGTCTCTTTCTCACATCGGCGTTATCAATGTGTCTCTTTCTCACATCGGCGTTATCAATGTGGCTCTTTCCCACATCGGCGTTATCAATGTGGCTCTCTGCCACATCGGCGTTATCAATGTGGCTCTTTCCCACATCGGCGTTATCAATGTGGCTCTCTGCCACATCGGCGTTATCAATGTGGCTCTTTCCCCACATCGGCGTTATCAATGTGGCTCTTTCCCACTTCGGCGTTATCAATGTGTCTCTTTCCCACATCGGCGTTATCAATGTGGCTCTTTGCCACATCGGCGTTATCAATGTGTCTCTTTCCCACATCGGCGTTATCAATGTGTCTCTTTCCCCACATCGGCGTTATCAATGTGGCTCTTTGCCACCATCGGCATTATCAATGTGGCATTTTCCTGTCTTCGACGTTATCAATGTGGCTCTTTCCTATCAACGACCTATCAATGTGATTCTTTCTTATCATTGACCTATCAATGTGCTCTCATTCCTATCATCAACGTTATCAATGTGGCTCTTTCATGTCATCAACGTTATCAGTGTGGCTCTTTCCTATCATCAACGTTATCAATGTGGCTCTTCCATATCATCAACGTTATCAATGTGGGTTCTTCATATCATCAGGGTTATCAATCTGCCTCTTGCCTATCATCAACCTATCAATGTGGCTCTTTCCTATCATCGCCTTTATCAATGTGGCTCTTTCCTATCATCGCTTTTATCAATGTGGCTCTTTCCTATCATCGGCGTTACCAATGTGGTTGTCCCTATCATCAACGTTATCAATGTGGCTCTTTCCTATCATCAACCGATCAATGTGGCTCTCTTTCCACCTATTAATGTGGTTCTTTCCATAACAGACCTATCAATGTGGCTCTTCCATAACAGACCTATCAATGTGGCTCTATCCATTACAAACCTATTAATGTGGCTCTTTCCATAACAGACTTATTAATGTGGCTCTTTCCATCACAAACCTATCAATGTGACTCTTTCCATTACAGACCTATCAATGTGGCTCTTTCCATTACAAACTATATCAATGTGGCTCTTTCTATTACAAACCTATCAATGTGGGCTCTTTCCATTACAAACCCATCAATGTGGCTCTTTCTAGAACAGACTTACCAATGTGGCTATTTCCATTACAAACCTATCAATGTGGCTCTCTCCATTACAAACCTATCAATGTGGCTCTTGCCATTACAGACCTATCAATGTGGCTCTTTCCATTACAGACCTATCAATGTGGCTCTTTCCATGACAAACCTATCAATGTGGCTCTTGCCATGACCTATTAACCTGTATCAAAGTTGACAGACTGGTATGATGAAACTGACAGACAGGTATAATGAAGGTATGATTAAGTTGACAGACAGGTATGATAAAGGTGAGAGACAGGTATAATGAAACTGACGGACAGAGATGATGAAGGTGACAGACAGGTATGATGAAGTGGACGCACAGGTATAATGAAGACAACAGACAGGTATGATGAAGTTGACAGACAGGTATTATGAAGTTGACAGACAAATATGATGAAACTGACAGACAGGTATGATGAAAATGACAGACAGGTATGGTATGAGAAATTAACAATTATGATGAAATTGACAGACAGGCATGATGAAACTGACAGACAGGCATGATGAAATTGACAGACAGGTATGATGAAATTAACAGACAGATATGATGAAACTGACAGACTGGTATGATGAAATTGACAGACAGGTATGATGAAGCTGACAGACAGGTATGATGAAGGTGACAGGTATGACAGGTATGATGACAGTTGACAGACAGATATGATGAAGTTGACAGACAGATATGATGATGGTGACAGACAGGTATGACGACGTTGGCAGACAGGTATGTTGCAGTTGACAGACAGGTATGATGAAACTGACGGACAGCTATGACGAAGTTGGCAGAGAGGTATGAAGTTAACAGACAGGTATGGTGAAACTGACAGACAGGTATGATGAAACTGACAGACAAGTATGATGAAATTGGCAGGTATGATGAAAATTTGCGGACAGGTGTGGTGAAACCGACAGACTGGTATGATGAAGATGACAGACGGTATGATGAAGATGACACAGATGAGACAGGTGTGATGAAACTGACAGACAGGTATGATGATGACAGACAGGTGACAGACAGACTGGTATGATGAAGATGACAGACAGGATGAGGGTGACAGAAGGTATGATGAAACTGACAGACTGGTATGATGAAGATGACAGACAGGTATGATGACAGACAGGTATGATGAAGACAGACAGGTATGATGAAACTGACAGACAGGTATGATGAAGATGACAGACAGGTATGATGAAACTGACAGACAGGTATGATGAAGATGACAGACAGGTATGATGAGGGTGACAGACAGGTATGATGAAACTGACAGACAGGTATGATGATGACAGACAGGTATGATGAAAGACAGACAGGTATGATGAAACTGACAGACAGGTATGATGAAGATGACAGACAGGTATGATGAGGACAGTGACAGACAGGTATGATGAAACTGACAGACAGGTACAGGTATGATGAAGGTGACAGACAGGTATATGATGAAGATGACAGACAGGTATGATGAGGTATGATGATGAAGATGACAGACAGGTATGATGAAGATGACAGACAGGTATGATGAGGTGGTGACAGACAGTATGATGTGACAGACAGGTATGATGAAGATGACAGACAGCTATGATGAAACTGACAGACTGGTATGATGAAGATGACAGACAGGTATGTATGATGGGTGACAGACAGGTATGATGAAGATGACAGACAGGTATGATGAAGATGACAGACAGGTATGATGAGGGTGACAGACAGGTATGATGAAGATGACAGACAGCTATGATGAAACTGACAGACTGGTATGATGACAGACAGATGATGACAGACAGACTGGTATGATAAAGATGACAGACAGGTATGATGAAGATGACAGACAGGTATGATGAAGATGACAGACAGGTATGATGAAGATGACAGACAGGTATGATGAAGATGACAGACAGGTATGATTAGATGACAGACAGGTATGGTATGATGAAGACAGACATGATGACAGGGTATGATGAGGGTGACAGACAGGTATGATGAAACTGACAGACAGGTATGATGAAGTTGACAGACAGGTATGATGAAGATGACAGACAGGTATGATGAAGATGACAGACAGGTATGATGAAGTTGACAGACAGGTATGATGATGATGACAGACAGGTATGATGAAGATGAACAGACAGGTATGATGAAGATGACAGACAGGTATGATGAGGGTGACAGACAGGTATGATGAAGATGACAGACAGGTATGATGAGGGTGACAGACAGGTATGATGAAGTGACAGACAGGTATGATGAGGGTGACAGACAGGTATGATGAGATGACGGACAGGTATGATGAAGATGAGATATGATGAAACAGACATACAGGTGTGATGAAACTGACAGACAGGTATGATGAAGATGACAGACAGGTATGATGAAGATGACAGACAGGTATGATGAAGAAACAGACAGGTACAGAGGGTGACAGACAGGTATGATGAAGATGACAGACAGGTATGATGAGGATGACAGACAGGTATGATGAAGGTGACAGACAGGTATGATGAGGGTGACAGACAGGTATGATGAAGATGACGACAGGTATGATGAAGTTGACATACAGGGATGATGACAGGACATAGTGTGATGAGACAGGGTATGTGAGACTGACTGACAGGTACGATGAAGACAACAGACAGGTATAACGGCCAATGACGCGGTACGGAGGAGTTGACAGGATGTGACAGGTCTGATAGAAAAGTGTTAAAATATTTGTTACTTTTGTTGTTTGCCTGTCTCTGTCTCTCTGTCTCTATCTCTCTCCCCTCTATCTCTCTCTCTCTCTCTGTATATCTCTCTATGTATGCATATATATATATATATATATATATATATATATATATATATATATATGTGTGTGTGTGTGTGTGTGTGTGTGTGTGTGTGTGTGTGTGTGTGTGTGTGTGTGTGTGTGTACACACACACATAGATAGATAGATAGATAAGCAGGCAGGCAGGTAGGTAGGTAGGTAGGTATGTAGGTAGGTATGTAGGTAGTAGGTAGATAAATATACATATATATAGAGAGAGAGAGAAACAAAGATAGATAGATAGATAGACAGACAGATAGATAGATAGATAGACAGATAGATAGATAGATAGATAGATAGATAGATAGATAGATAGATAGACAGATAGATAGATAGAGGGCTATATGGATGGGTTTGTTTTTTTTGTTGTTGTTTTTTTATATTTTGAGTTGACTTCAACGCGGTGACGGCCCAGATGTGGCCCATTGCGGTTGGCTGGGCTATAAGCAACATTACCTCACCTGACCTAACGATCTGTCCAGCAGTCCCTTCCTTCATATGAACTCCACAACACACCATCCCTTTTCCCTGTGTCCTATGACTGACCATAAGTTTCACATCTTCACACAACAATTACAGCCTTTTGTAAATTCAAGAAAGCACATTGTGGGGGTTACGGACACCTTTCCAACCGTCCAGAACAGTTCTGGCTTTTCGTGTCTTCTTCCTTTCCTTGAAACGGTCAGTCCATCGGAAAAGAGATTCTGCGGACAACACAGTGGATTCCGTGTAGACCCCTGTCCAGTCGGCTTGACCTGTCTGTCAGTGTTCTGCCTTCACGTTTCAGCCTGATCAAAGAAATACAGACAGCTTTTACTGTTCCTTTCCGTACAGACTGTTGCGCTGCATTTTATACACACATCTTACGGAATAACTAATACTGACATCACCCCCATTTGGTGCGCATGGGGCGAGGGGGGGGGGGGGGGGGGGGGGGGGGGGGGGGGGGGGGGGGGGGGGGGGGGGGGGGGGGGGGAGGTAGGGGGACGGTTGTATTTCTGTCTGAGGAACATTTGTCTGAGGAAGCTGCAATCTGCTAGCATCACTGTCTAGACGTCTAGACCCCCCCCCCCTCCCCCCCACCCCCCTCCTCTCCCTGCTCCTCCACCACCCCCTCTCTCCCCACCCGTGTTTACCTTTCTTTCTTTTGAGGAGCAGACGGTGGACAACCCTTGCCTTTGTGTAGTCCTTTACCTCAAACAGACACAGGAAAGAAAGGAGGGAAGAAAGAAGAACCAGACTGACTTTTTCTTTTAAAAAAATAAAAAATAAAAGAATGAACGTATGACATAGCCCAAACGAGAAAGGAGAGGAAAGAACTATTCAAAAGCGAACTAGGAAGAAAGATTTGACATAAGACTCTTTGTCTGCTCTTTTTTTTTTTCAGCTACTGCTTCATTGTTCAAAACAGATGGGAAGAAGAAATTAAAAAAAAAAAAAAAAAAAAAAAAAAAACGAGAAAGAAAAAAAAATTGAAGACTGGAAGAGTGGGTGGTAGTGGTGGTGGTGGGTGGGGGGGGGGGGGGGGGGGGGGGGGGGGGGGGGGGGGGGGGGGGAAGGGATAGAAGCGAATTGAGTATAAGGAGATTATAGAACGAACTTTTCCAGAAAGAAAACAGAAAAGATGTCGTTTGATAGGAGAGAGAGAGAGAGAGAGAGAGAGAGAGAGAGAGAGAGAGAGAGAGAGAGAGAGAGAGAGGGGGGTGGGTGGGGGGGGGTGGGGGGGCATCGAGGGAAAAAACAATGATGGGGTGTGAATTCATGTCAGGACTGTGGAGAGAAGGAATTCTGTCTGCGTGTGTTTTGCATCGCTGTTCTTTTCTATTCAAAGAAAAAGGCGGATAAGAGAGAGAGAGAGAGAGAGAGAGAGAGAGAGAGAGAGAGAGAGAGAGAGAGAGAATGAGGATGAAATTGAAAGAACAAAGAAAAAAATATATATACATGTAAATTATATATACTTATAATTGTTCGGCATTATATATATATATCTATATATATATATATATATATATATATATATATATATATAGTGGTAATGAAAGGCGGATAACGAAAGGAGAGAATCATATATATAAAGAACAACATAAACAACATTTCTCTTTCAACAGAAATGTTGACAGATGGAGATTTGTACTGATTTTTGCTCCCACTGATCAAATGAAAGAATAAAGAAAGAAAGTAAGACAGATAGATGAAAACAAACAAACAAACAAACTTGACAGATGTTCGTCTGCACTTGTTTTCCCCACCTTTTAGCTGTTCACAGAAAAATAGAACAAACAAACACACAGAAATCACGTTCGTTCTCTCTCTCTTCCCCTTACCCCCCATCCCACCCCTCAGTATCTCTATCATGGCTACCCCTCCCCCCTCCCCCCCGCCTTCCCTCTTCCACCCCCTCCACTCGCTTCTCTCACCCTCCCACCCCCCCCCACCCCCCTTCCAATGACGTAAATAAACAGGAGGTTAAATTGTAACGTTTCTCGATCGTCCCTTTTCTTCGCGTCTAATTAGCATACTGACGTCAGGCGGAGGGGGGGGGGGGGGGAGGGACAGGAAGGGGGAGAGACAGCGAAGGCGTGGTGGGGAGGGGTTTGGGGGGAGGGGGAAGGAGGTAGTGAGAGAGAGAGAGAGAGAGAGATGGGGGGGGGGGGGCAAATGTTTGCAAGCATGGGAACGGGAGGAAGGTGAAGAGCTGCGTAGCCTCAACAATAGACAGAGTGGAAGAGGTATGGTGTGAGAGAGGCATGGTGTGGGAGAGGTATGGTGTGGGAGAGGTATGGTGTGGCAGAGGTATGGTGTGGGAGAAATGTGGGGTGAGAGAGGTATGGTGTGGGACAGGTATGGTGTGGGAGAGGTATAGTGTGGCAGAGGTATGGTGTGGGAGAAATGTGGGGTGAGAGAGGTATGGTGTGGATGAGGTATGGTGTGGAAGAGGTATGGTGTGGATGAGGTATGGTGTGGGAGAGGCATGCGCGGATGAGGTATGGTGTGGAAGTTTGTTGTGGAAGAGGTATGGTGTGGGAGAGGTATGGTGTGGGCGAGGTATGGTGTGAGAGAGGCATGGTGTGGAAGAGGTGTGGTGTGGCAGAGGTATGGTGTGGAAGAAATGTGGGGTGAGAGAGGGTATGGTGTGGATGAGGTATGGTGTGGAAGAGGTATGGTGTGGATGAGGTATGGTGTGGGAGAGGTATGGTGTGGATGAGGTATGGTGTGGGAGAGGCATGGCGCGGATGAGGTATGGTGTGTGGAAGTTTGTTGTGGAAGAGGTATGGTGTGGGAGAGGTATGGTGTGGGAGAGGTATGGTGTGGAAGAGCTTTGGTGTGGGAGAAATGTGGGGTGAGAGAGGTATGGTGTGGATGAGGTATGGTGTGGATGAGGTATGGTGTGGATGAGGTATGGTGTGGAGGTGGGCGTGGATGAGGTATGGTGTGGAAGTTTGTTGTGGAAGAGGTATAGGTGGAAGAGGTATGGTGTGGAAGAGGTATGGTGTGGAAGAGGCATGGGTGGAAGAGGTGTGGTGTGGAAGAGGCATGGTGTGG
>JADBJO010000615.1:508590-518590 GCA_016801955.1 Conus betulinus | reverse complement strand
TCTACCGGTCACTGCGGTGGGGACGGTCAGGGAGCTCACATTGTAACACAGGGACTCGGTCAAGTCATCACTGATCTGTCGGCCTTGGTGGAGTCTGGCTGCTGTCCGTGGTGTGGTTCTGGACATCTGGCTCATCTTCTCCTGTACCGAGGTTAGTCAATGCGGAGTAGTAGTAGTAGTAGTATAGTATAGTATTAGTTGTGTAGCAGTAGTAGTAGTAAATGGTGGTGGTGGTGGTGTTTTTTTTTTTCCTTCTTTGTCAAAATTTTAGTTTATTCACATGCGGACAATGAGAGGGGTGGGAGGGAGGAACAATACAAAAAATACAATCAAATTCAAGCACGTCAGGTCGTCATGAAGCCACATCAAGGAAATACAATCATTTCATGTGCATGGCGTGAACAGGGCGAAGAACCCTCAGTTTCAGTTGTTTTGCAGCTACAAGTTAGAGGAGGATTTTTTTTTTTTTTTTTTTGCTGAGTCATAAACTCTTGGAATAGCCTCCCAGCTCACATAGTTACAGCTCCAACATTGAACAGCTTCAAGTCCAGGCTGGATGTCCACTGGAATAGCCTTCCCTCAAAGTTTAATCCAGTATGCTACGCATAGGTGGTGGTAGTGCCAGTACTATTAGAAACCCCACGCATGCAAGTTCATAGGTGTAGACTTACATCTACAAATCTCGAAGGTGAACAGGCCTCCATCGAGGCCTCAGACACCTCAAGTTCATGATCAATCTGCTAAAGCACAGTGACCATCGCTTTGCAGTCCCTGGTCGATATAAGTTATTGTACCATGACTTAAGTTCAAATAATGATAACAAACGTTACAGTTTACAATACATAAATACCAAGCTTTCCCTTCATAATAAGAACTTTGTTCACAGATTTAAATGATGACTGTAGAGTGATCAATTTAAACAAAGATTTCCTTTTCAGCCACACTGATGTCAGAACAGTAGTAATAAGAAAGTTCGTGATAGTTAGGTTTGCTTCTAAACGAAGATTTCCATTGCAACCAGCACTCGTATCACATCTGTCTTTTTTGTTGTTTTTTGTTGTTGTTACATTCAGAGGTACATGGCTGTGGCTCTAATGTATCAAAATATATCCAGTTTAGGGCTGCGTGCTTTCGACATTCACTCGCCTTTAAACTTAGCTTTCCCATCGTGTTTCTCTCTGTTAAAAGATCAGAGTGAATTCGACGGGAAAATATTCTGAACGGTCAACAAATAAACAAACACTCACGTTAGCATCTTTCAACCGGTCGGCCTTCATACTAGACAGAAAGCTGTCACACAAGGAAATCCTATGGGGGGAAGTGGTGTGTACAAAGAGATTTTTTTGTTCCTGTTCGTCAACTGATTGAATGCAAAGATTTCCTTTTTCTCTCCCGCCATCAAAAAAAAAGAAGAAAAATCAGTGCATACAAAAAGAACTGGGTCACCTCTTGATCGTGATGTTGATGAAGGTCAAGATGTCCACAGGGTAGGGCAGAACACGGACAAGGGACAGCAGAGAGCACAGAACCAACAGGACTGACCAGCCTGATGTCACATCCTGCTGGGGCAGTCGGACCTTTTTCTGTGGGTGGGTGGAGGGGGGAGGGGGGGTGGAGAGGATTGCTGCTGTTTAATGGTAGACCGTGGTTTGGTGGTGGAGGAGATGCTTAATTTTTTTTTCGCTGACCCAACGAACACAACGTTGTTGCTTGCCTTGTTCGCTTCCCTGATAGTCTTGGGGGGGAGGGGGGGGGGAGAGCTTTCTTTTTAAAGCACACGCGTTTTTTTTTTTAATGGTGTTGACAACGAACTGTTTGCTGCACGAACTGTTTGTTGCAAACTGTCAGTCCTCAGCGGCTTGTTGTTCACTCGGTGTTACATATACTTGAACTTGAGGGGTTTGAGGCCTCGTTGGAACCCTGGTCACCTTCGAGACTTGTAGATGTAATCTACACCTGAGAAACAGGCATGCGTGGGGTTTCTGATAATACAGGCACTACCACCACCTGTTCGTAGCACAATGGACTGAACTTTGAACGAAGGCTGTTCCAGTGGGCATCCAGTCTGGACTTGAAGCTGTTCAATGTTGGAGCTGTAACTATGTGAGCTGGGAGGCTATTCCAGGAGTTTATGACTCTCTCAGCGAAAACGTTACCTCTGCCTTGTAGCCTACGGTGTCCTTTGATTAACTTCAGACTGTTGGCCCTTGTTTCTCTGCTGCCAAACAACTGAAACTGAGGGTTCTTCACCCTGTACACACCGTGCACATATTTGTACAAATCTATCATGTCACCTCGGGCCCGTCGATGTTCAAAACTGGGAAGCTGTAGTATGGCCAAGCGCGTTCTGGGTAGGGTTTGTCCTTGAGCGATGAATACACGCCTGCGCCACGGACTGGGAGATGCCCCTCAAGTCTCTTGTTGAGGAATGTAAGGGAGGTGACGTTTGCTTGTCTCCCTTGGAGAGTAGGTAGGCCAACCGTAGCTAAAAGGTTTATCTCTCTTTCCGTCTGTGCGCAACATGGAGAAATGATTCGTTGATAGATCAAACCAGAGGGATGGGTTTCCCATTCAGGTAGCCCATTCAGTGTCAAATTAAATTTAAAATCAAACAGCGTTCAACGTAAGAATGCCTCTCGTGTTCATGTTCACATTGTAAGTGGCTGAAAACAATCCGTATCTAGGCCAGTTCTAGATCGCAAACAAAACTGAAAACAGGCATTACATATCCCAATAATTGGCCATACTCGGCCTGTGACAAAGGAGTACAGAAAACTATTGATGTGATTGATTTTCTGTCATGCACTGTAAATTCTTTTGTTTGTAGTTAAATTCTTAATCTCCATACACAGGGAATATTTGTTTTCAAGCAAACGATTCGCTGGCATTTCTCCAATCTTCATCCAAATATATATATATATATATATATGTATGTGTGTGTGTGTGTGTGTGTGTGTGTGTGTGTGTGTGTGTGTGTATATTGGTGGTCGAACATTACAAACGTGACGTGACAGTGTACCACAAATCCAGATTTACATTAATGTGTTTTTAATACAGTTAAAACTACGAGATTAGTGTTCTGTAGTCTTTTATTCATAAACGTTCATTGCAATTTCACACATACCTTCTTCACGATTGGCATTCTGTAGGGAAGCGGTCTCATAACAGAACAATTCATCAGTATGTTTTGAGCTGCCCTGCTGACGTCATGTGTCACCTGACGACTAGATCCGTTTTCACGTTGCTATAAGCCCTGACGGCCGCGGAAGTTGGCTGAGCTGCAAACACGTTTTGAAAAAAAAAAAAAATGGAGGAATGACGGTATTGGAAAGGAAATCTTACCTGACTAGCTATTTATCTGTCTGGTCTGTTTGTACTTTAAAAGCAATGAAAAAGAAGCAACAATTACAAGAGCCTTAAAAAAATCTTTCTCAACGCAGTGTGTGTGTGTGGGGGGGGGGGGGGGGGGGGGGGGGGGGGGGGGGGGGGGGGGGGGGATATGGTGTGAGTTTGTGTGTGGGGCGGTTGGTTATTTCTTCGTTTTTTGTTTTGTTACATGTGTGTGTGTGTGTGTGTGTGTGTGTGTGTGCGCGTTTGCGCGCTCTCTCTCGTGTGTGCGCGCGCGCGCGTGTGTGTGTGTGTGTGTGTGTGCGTGTGTGTGCGTGCGTGCGTGCGTGCGTGTGGAGAGAGAGAGAGAGAGAGAGAGAGAGAGAGGGGGAGGGGGGGGAGGAAAGAATTATACAAACAGACACGAAAGTCAACGTGTTCTTTTGACAGGTGGGGCCTTGATCCATCAGGGGGTCGCTTGAGAAGGGACTGCCTCTTTGGTTCTTCTGGAGAGATGGACGCCCGGCAGATGAACATCGCCGTCCAGTGGATCCTGGAGACGTCAACTACCTGGCGCGCCTGACGCCCGGCGTGTGGACACGCCTCTTCCGGTTCCTCAGCAGGGATGGCGTGCTCAAGGTGCAGGAGGCCTATCACCTGTCCCACAACCATCACCTGTGCAGGGAGCAGAGGAACGAAGCGTGTGAAGCCTTCCAGCAGTGCATCCAGGACCACACTGGCTGGGAATGCGCCCACTTTACAACGTGCGTGAAAACGGAGGCGGACGGTTTCCATCGTCGCGCCTCCTTCACAGACCGGCAAAACCAGGATGTCGGTGTGTACAAGAAGCATATCAAACACCTGTCCATACTCACCAGCCTCTACCTGCTGGATGACGCCCTGTATCGACTTCTCATGCAGCACCTGGTTGAGGACAACGACACCCTCCGGACGATCCACATCCACGTGAAGGAGGACAGCGATTCCCTTCACTACAACTTCCACCTCAGCAGGAACAGCCACGCCTTCCGCCAGCGTCCCTCCTGGTCCCTGTTCATGGAGGAGGTGAGCCGACGACGGAGAGTGCGGGTCACCCTGAAAGTGGCCATGCTGAGCTACAGTCCGAAGAACGTGGGTCGATTCTGCGGCCTGTACAGCCTCCCTGAGGACGACGCCTTCTGCCGGCACCTCACCACCCTCCGGTTACCGGCCACGTTTCCCGGCGAGCAGCAGCTGTCTAAACGCAAGCCTGATCTGACCGAGCGCCCCAGTCTCTTCTTCCTCGCCAAACTTCCCGTCCTTCAGTACCTGGAGATCAGCGTCTACAACATCGACACCGCTTTCCTGCAGTATTTCGTCGGGAGGGCGCGAGACAAGACAGTTCCGCCTCTGCGGACGTTGGGCCTGCTGGTGGACCTGTGGCTGGATCACACCGAGGGCATCGGCCCCATACGGGAAGTGAGCGACACCACCTGGCGCGACCTGGCCGGGGCCTACCCCGGTCTGCAGGTGAGCTGCGTCATCGTGGGTACAGGCATGGGGACCGGAGATAGAAAAGTCGCAGGCTGAGGCCACGGACACGCGGGTCTTGGAGCTGGAAGCGGCATGCGGAGCTATCGACAGACCCGTGGAGAACGGGCTGGGATCTCCCCAAGTGCTGGTCACCATCGACGTGCCCCGTCACCTTACCGACGCCGTGAACGAGGACAACGGGTGGACGGTGACCTTCACCTCCCCCCCACGGACGTCCAGCGACGTCCTGCTCACCGTGCTCAAGCGCAGCGCCCCGCTGTTCCACCTGACCCTGATCCACATCGACGTGGAAGACTTCAACGACGTCATCGAGCAGTGCCGGCTCTTCAACAAGACGTTGAGGCTGGTCAGATGCTGCGGGCTGCGGGGACTGGAGGAGGACAGCATGATCTCCCAGCTGACCACGGACATGTTCTCCATGACGGCTGTCTACCGGAGGGCGGGGGGGTGGGATCTCTGGTGGCACAAAGGTGATTTTCGAAGTCTTGTAAACTGACAGCGTCAACCTGCGTGGGACTAGAGTCAGGGGATATCTTGAGTGTAGAAACTTGTGTCGGACATCTTTTGGCGGCGCGAGCAATGGTTCAATTATCAAATAAATAAATAAATAAATAAACCTGTTGGGCGATTTGGAATCAAATTCGACCAATCACCATTTCTCTCTCTCTCTCTCTCTCTCTCTCTCTCTCTCTCTCTCTCTCTCTCTCTCTGGGTAGAGAGGTGGGTATTTGGTCATCTGTTTGCATACCAAGTTAAAAGTTAATGTTAGTTTCAATTTGAGGATGGTTTCTAATGTCAATTGTGGGACAAAACATGTAACCAACCTTTTCTTCTGTCAGAACTAAGCTAGCTGTGCATCCACAAGACACTTGGCGTTCTCTCCCTGTTGCTCTGATGAAGGTTTCAACACTTCAGAATAGAGCTGGCTCCAGCAACCTTCTTTGAAGCACAGCACGCAGACATCGCAACAGCCTTTGTCTCCATCAGGCTTAGACTCAAATGTATGGTGTCCTATGATTTTCAAAAGAAAACAAAACCTTGTACCACAATCATAATCTATTTATCTATCGATCCATATGTATATGGATATGTGTGTGTGTGTGTGTGTGTGTGTGTGTGTGTGTGTGTGTGTGTGTGTGTGTGTGTGTGTATGCGTGCGTGCGTGCGTGCGCGTGCGTGTGTGTGTGTATACTGAGTCACAAATGCCGGTAATTTCTCATGGTCTATTTTTGAATCGATATTTCGTGAAACAAATTTTGTCAATTAATTGTATAGTACTTCGTGTAAGAACATGGAATGTTCATGTAAGCGTTTACATCGCCATTTTTGTGAAAACTGTGTGGTGTTCTATTTCATTCTATTTTGGCAATATATGGAAACAATGAATACCATCATGTGTTTTATGAGTGGAGGCCCCGATGACATGGATTCTCTCTCTCTCTCTCTCTCTCTCTCTCTCTCTCTCTCTCTCTCTCTCTCTCTCTCTCTCTCTCTCTGTCTCTGTCTCTCTCTTCTCTCTCTCTCTCCTCTCTCTCTCTCTCTCTGTCTCTCTCTCTCTCTCTCTCTCTCTCTCTCTACTCCCCCCCCCATTCCTCCCTTCTCACACTTATCGTTAATTTCTGCCCAGTGTAGAATTCACAGCAGAAGTACATGTCCAAATCGTCAACAACAACAACAACAACACAAAAATATTAAAAACAAAAACCCGTTGTTATAATGGCAAAGGTTTGGGGGAGATACCACTACACAGCGTTATCTCCAGAATCACACAGGTAGGACGCACATCATTATTATTATTATTTTTAGTATTAACATTGTAATTGTTAGTATTCTTTATTATTATTATTGTTATTATTATTATGTACACTTATATATTGGGTGGACCCAGTGCCACAATGTACTACCACGCTCTATCACCTTTTCATGCATGGGGAAAACATTTGTGCACTTAGAATAGATAACAAAATAAAGTAAGGAATTGCTGAGAAGCGCTTCAGCTGACAAAGTAAACACCATGGCACTGAGCATGAACTCTTTCGTCACGGCAAGCGTCAAAAATGTCTAAATGGATCATCAAAAAAAAAAAAACCCCCCAAAAGAATGAAGGAAGTGAGGATATTGAGTGAACTATATTGGACGATATTAACTGGATGACACGGGAACCGACTGAATGAAGCGCCCAGCTGGCAGCTAGCTCTTCAGTCGGCACTACCCAGGTAGGCAGCCCGTTGTGTGAACGAGTGTGGATTGTAAAAGCGCTTACAGCTTGATCTCTAGCCGAGAATAGGCGCTATATAAGTATTCATTATCATTAAAAACCAAACCATCAGCACTGTGTTAGTGGTGTCTCCCTAAACCATCAAGTTCAACACAAACCGACTTCAGGAACAAGCCACACTCAGATGTTCTTCGAACATGAGTGCGGCAGGGACACCAACAATCTGCTTCACAGCACTGCACACAGCGTCCTGGACTCACGTCTACACTGACGGCTCTGCAGAAGATCCATTCGAAATGGAGGGGCAGGAGTCTATGTCCAATATCCAGGAGGCAGAGAAGAAAAGATCGGCCTCGCTACCGGCCTGTACTCCACAAATTACAGAGCTGAAGCAGAAGCCCTGAAAACAGCAGCAGCCCACATCGAGGTCAGCCCCTACGCCAGCCACAACGTTGTCTTCCTGACCGACGCCCTGTCCATCTCGCAGGCCCTTCAGTCCAACAGAGATCCAGAGCTCAACGGTCTGTCCTCATCTCTCGCCTCCCTCTGCACAAGTCACACAGTCACCCTGCAGTGGATTCCCTCCCACTGCAACGTGCTCGGCAATGAGACTGCCGACTCCCTGGCAAAGGAGGGCACTACGAAGGAGCAGATGGACAGATCTACCAGCTACACCGAATCCAGGACCATCATGAAGGCCAAGCTGCTAAACAAGTGGAAGCAGCAGCATCCACGCCACAACAGAGCAGACCCGTACTACCTGCTGACTCGACGAGAGCAGGTAGTCATCTTCAGGCTCAGGACAGGCCACAACCGCCTGAAACACCACCTATTGACTAATGCAAGGTTCACACTAGTCCTAGTCTTGGCAGGACTCAAATGTAGGTCGGAGTCCTGTTGGTTTTAACAAGTCGGATAAATATGTCTGTTGGGGTCCGGTAAACCCATTTTAGTCTCGACTCGTTCTGTGGCTAGTCTGGCACCTGTCAAGCTCGACTTAGAGGCCTTTGGACGGTTCAAATTTTTTTTCACGACCACTCCGACTATTTTGTGTGGTCACAGTCTCGATTGATCTCGATTAGTCATGTTATTCCTATCTACACCTGTGTGTAGTCCTACCTATTCCTATCTGTTATTAACTAATCGGTTGAAAAAGTTTGCACTCGTCTGCACTAGTTTCACAGATAAGGAGGCCGGATGTTGTTTGGGAATACCCAAACCAGCGCAGACGAACTCTGACCAAGGGCGCCAAGCGGTAGACTAGTGCGGTCCATCAGGACCCATCATGACTTTGAATCGAATTGTGGCGGGGAAAGAGCCGACCCGATAAAACAAACAAGGACTGGTTCTGACCGATTCAAACTGCGCGCACACTATCGAGACTTCCTGCAAGGGGTATAAAAAACAGGCGTGGACTCTTTGCGTCTATCATCATTCTTCTATATGACATAAGAGGGAGTCCCAGCTGCAAGCGGCGTCAGTCGACACTGGTTTTAATAGTCGGGTGACACTTCCTGTGCAGGACTATATGGAAACCGATCAAGGCCATCATTTTTCAGAGTTGAGCGAGATAAACCCGAGTCGGGGCACGATATGGCATGGTGTGAACCTTGCATAAACTCCGCATCGGCAACGCAGAGCAGTGCCCCTGCAGAGCAGGCAGCCAGACAACAGAACATCTGCTGCGGTCCTGCCCGCTAGACCAAGCGCTCCGAGAGAAAAAACCCTGGCCCGACCCAATACCAGAGGCCCGGAAGCTCTACGGAGGACTGGAGGACCTGCGACGTACTGCCACCTTTGTCGAGGAGACGGGGGGATCCATCTGAGAGAAATGACGAACGAGACAACAACTGCACACAGCGCACGAATAGTCCCGTGGACGCTGCTCGTGTTCTAACTGGCGTCTGTCACTCGCTGTCTGACAGGATGGCCAAACCCTTAAAGGGGGTGAGAGGGCGCTTGAGACCCGTAAACCACTGCGCTAACTTCGGTTTCAAAGACCCCACCTCGCTCTTTGTCTCTGTCTGTGTTGCAAATCAAAACGAGATGTTTCTGCGAAAACACTGGGATACAAGAAGGCCGTAAACAGCCGGCCCACCACGCAGCAGGGAAAGAGCACTCTGCATGTGCTTGAACGATGTTCTTTTTGTATTAAAGATCAGACACAACGGCTTGTTTGTCCATCAGCAAGAGGGGGTTTGTTTGTTTGTTTGAGCACTAGTATGTAATTCCCCACATGAAACCTTTCGACAAACAGCGAAGTGAAAGCAAAACTGAAGGGCGTGTTTTCTCACTCCTCTGAGGGTAACGGCTGGAGTCAACGAGGAAAGCGGCCGCAGCTGGCACACAGACGGACTGGCAGCTAGCTGCCCTGTCGTGGCCACGGCGCTGAGTTATGGCATCAGCTCCGGGTTCAGAAACATGCCGATCCAAAAACCTCGAATAGTACACTTCCCAAATTAATATAAGAACCATCCCTTTTTTTAACTTCCCAAATTAATATAACTTCCCAAATTTAAATCTATGTACAAAGTGTTGTTACAGATGCAGCTTAACAGTCTGAAGATTTTTAACCTAAATCCTCACTATTGAGACAGTGACATCCCTTAACTGTCGGCTCTGTCGCCTGTGCCAAATACTATAACACACATCCCGCGCGCGCTACGCGCGAAGTGCACGCAACTTCACCAATTATTCATATAAAAAACCTGCAACGAGCCAGACAACTTGAAAAAAAAAATCTCAAAACGTTTCAGTCCTGTATCCGCCAAACATGAACAAACGAATCACAAGACAAAACACGACGCGTTTTTTTTGACCCCTAGGTCTTCTTCAGGCGAGATCAACAACACTCAGGACAACGAAAATGACGAACGAGCAATCACTTATCTAATCAAATTCGGCGCAAGATGGGCGTTTGTT